>CABFOQ010025931.1:0-34572 GCA_900660455.1 Gephyroberyx darwinii | reverse complement strand
TCGAAGGAGAAAGACAAGTGTGTTATTTTGTAACATACAGTGTGTGTGTGTGTGTGTGTGTGTGTGTGTGTGTGCGCGTGCGTGCGTGCGTGTGTGTGTGTGTGTTTGGCGCATTTGCTTATCTGTGAGAAAGGGGACAGCATTTGTTTCTACATGGATTTGACACACAACGCACAGCCCCCGCTTGACGACAAAGGGAGGGAAGTAGGGAAGGAGACAGCTGCAAGAAGAGAGCGCGACAAGACTAACAGAGGATCTGCCGTTCCCAAACCACTGGTGCCTGCTATCCTCGATCCTCAGTGGAACCTGGACAACAGAGGAAGGGACACTATGACAACTACCACTTATCTTTCCTAGAGTCGGCCAAACTTTGTTACAAGTCGCACAGTGCACTATATTTATGACGCGGGGTCAAGTTTATTCGGGGGTGGAATATTTTATAGCAAAAGACAAAAATCGAAGGAAACAAAATGTCACCCTCTCACCGTATTTTTTCCAAGGAAACCATTGTCATTCATTTCTCATTATTGCAGTTTATAAGCTATTTTTTGTATTAATATTTACAAAACATACAGATGAACCCGCTTTTGTTTTAGTTTTTGAAGATATTTAAGCGAGAGACGCGTAAATCGGCTTAAGGTTTGTAAAGTTAGCTCTTGGTTGGTGGGGCTTGTGTGGCCCTTTCTGAGTTGAAATAATCATGAGTTTGGCCATACTATTTTTTTGGAGATGAGGTAACAAGAGCATCATTGTATTAAATATTTACACCTCTATCATTGATGCCAAGTTACTCATTTTTATTTCTGTATTTGTGTGAAAGATAGTTTTTGGGAGAGGTTTTATTTTTGTGTAAATTGAAAGGGAATTTCTGATGTTGCTTGTTGAAAATTAATGTAACAATATTTGTGTCCCCATCTAAACACTATGTACCCAAATCGTATGGATTTCTAAAGGGTTACTAATGCCAGATAGCTGCCAGATACTGTAGCTGCATACTAATCCTCCTCACAACTTGCCCTGTTCAGATTTGCCTTACTGGAGCATGGCAGTGTTGAGTTCTGCTCTGTTTGAATGTTAATGTGTGTTTGTTTTCATGTGTGTGGTGTATACACATATACTATATATACAGTATAATCATGTGTATGGTATACATGTCTCATTTGCTGAGTATCACTGATCAACTGTTCAATTTGGAAATAGACATTTTAAATTGTAATAGTTAAGCTACACAAACTTTATGTCCTTTATATTCTTCACATCAACTCCGTCACACTGACAGTCCAACAGGACAGCGTGGCTGATCTTAACTAAAGAATTTGATTGCAATCTGACCTTGTCTGAGGAAGAACTGGCTTTGGGTGCCTGGATGGAGTGGCCGAACGGGTTGCAGAATGCTGTCGGACCATGTTTTCCGAAAGCATCTTAGTTTGAACACAGCACTAAGAAACTTGTGGGAAGGTTTTAGACCATTGCCAGTTTAAAGGCTATGGCAGGATTCAGACACAAACGGCCTGAGAGGCTCGCCACCTCTTCCCATGTCTCACCTCTCATCAGTCTCTTCTGGCCACTGCCTAAAGAGATGTAGAACAGTGTGCAGACGGCGTCATGACCTTCCCTGTTGGGTGTAGGGTTTCCTATTGTGGCTAGGTTTTAAAGAGGAATACCACACAATTCAGGAATTCACATGTAGTATTCCTCTAGGAAGTTCACTAAGACATGTACAATTCTCTCCCAATGTGTAAATGCAAAACTCATATGTGACATCAAGATTTACAACTTGAATCCGTTCCACTTAGAATGATGGGAAACTGACTTGGTTGAGCTGTAGACCCAAATGAGCTTCATGTTTTAGCAGTGATGAGCACATACTTCCCCCTTCATTCACACAAGTTTCCCCTGGGGAATCTCCCTGTCACCTTGTCTAGCCCATTCTCAGTACATCAGTGTCACATCACAAATTCAGGGAGGGACAAACCTGTCTGTCATTTGTGGACTATAGGGGATAATAATGAAAGTTCATTCATATACCTGTCTAGGGAATAGGAATTTTTTTTTGTTTGTTTTTTTAAAAACGAATTCTGTAGTATGACCTAACTTGTGCGCTCCTCACTGCAACATTGAACTTACAAATTAGAAATAGATGTACATATTTATCTAGTGCACACTTAGGATGGAGTTAGCTAGTAGTTTGTGCTATTATCCTACCATGGTACTGCCTCCTGAGAAACGTTTCTATCTATACATTCCAGTTGGATGCCTTGACTCAAGCCTGTTATTTGTCAGATCAAGACAGACAGTTATAGTAGGGGTTCCTTGCAGTGCTTAAGTGGTCTCCATTTTTGTCTGTTATCTTTTTGTTGTTCAGCGAGCCTAATGGTGGACTGCTTCCTACCTAGCAAGAAGATTTAAAGGGGACAGCTATCTATGAAAAGCCTTTCTCACAGGCTTGATTTGAAGGCTGGAGTTAGATGTCCCTGTTTGCTTGGCCCTCACAAGGCTATTCTTTGTATATATAAAACGCCTTAGAACATTACAAAATACTTTATAGGAAAAAAAGGAAACAGGTGTATTACCAGAACGAGACAATCCATGCATTTTAAAATACACAGCAGAAATACTCAGGCCTTTTCAGAAGGGACATATCCTTGAGTATCTTTTTCAAACGGGATGCTTTGTATTGGCAGTACCTTGGCCTGTAGGCACGTCTTCAGTCACATTGTGTATGTATACACAGTAGTATATATATACACATAAGTTATAGATGTAAG
Source organism: Gephyroberyx darwinii (assembly GCA_900660455.1). Classification (NCBI taxonomy): domain Eukaryota; kingdom Metazoa; phylum Chordata; class Actinopteri; order Trachichthyiformes; family Trachichthyidae; genus Gephyroberyx; species Gephyroberyx darwinii. The sequence goes on along the minus strand of CABFOQ010025931.1, from coordinate 31,804 downwards.
AAATCTGTGCATAGTTTTGGAAGTCAAAGGAATATTTTGACACTTAAGGACTTGACACTATAATATTAAAACCCTCATTGTAGAATTACACACTAAAGGACAATGAATGAAGCTTGCACTACCCAAATAAACCTCATTAGACAGGGTTAAGGAACACTATGTTGAGTAGGTTCAATACGTATGGTATGCTTTGTCCTTTATACTAGTGATGACTACCATTGTAGTTAAGTCAGTGGGGAAATGGTCTACAATACATGGGTTCATCTCTGGTCTTTCCTGGACTCCCTACCAATTCTCTTCATGCAGCGTTAAAAAAATTAAAAAAAAACATTTAAGAGAAGATGGTAAGAGAGAAACTATAAATCTGATAATCAAGTTTGTTTGAAACGGCAAGGAAACAGAGGATAGATGTTCTAGCAGCTTTCTCTACGACAGTCTGCACACATGCTATCTTTTGATCTTTTTATGAATAAATCCAAATTAGGCAATCTATTGGATCCCAAGTTTGACCTCCTTCATGTCTCAGCCCATAAAGTGATGATTAAACATTCCAAAGGACGTTTAGAAATGGGACCTCAATTAGGGCAGTTTCATTGATTTAAGATTGTATGTTGGTGTTTGTGTGAGTGAGGGGTAAAGAGTGGGGAGCGACGCATGTCACACTTTTGTTTCATATTTACTACTGTGCATTAGCGCACTATTCATATTCATTACATTTATTACCAGAAGTTGATATTTTTGTTGTAATGTGTTTCAGTTTCACCCTTGATTAATTGATCAGAAGGATATTGTGTGTTCAATGTCTCAAGTGATTACTTGTATGCCTTGTAAAAGTGATTGTGGGGTAAATGCTGTAAAGGTGGTCTTTGAACATGTAGTCATTGTAATTGGTTTTGCACTGTTACATTGATATGCACTACTAAGAGAAAAGAAACATACCTCATTTTATACAGAACAGAAATTGTGCAAGAGTGCTATTGTTCTTTGGGTACCTTTTAACTGAGTAATGGCCAAAAGAATTATTTTGACTTGATAGCTGTTGCTCTCAAGCCAGTTGAATTAAATATTAATTTCTAAAAGTATGAAAGGGCTGTTAAACTGTTTTGGCTTAAACTTAAGGAGTGTATTTGTTGAAAAAGTGTATAACCATTTCAATAGAACTTGCTGTAATTTGATATATTCAGGTTAGTGGTGCATCTATACCAGGCAAAAGGCTATCAATACAACGGCCTGAGTACCAGCACACAGCAAATTAATGATGCAGAGATGGTTTTTTAATACTTTACAAAAATAGGATGGGCAAATGTCATTAGCTTAACAAGTCTTTCTAATGTAAACTCTGCAATGGTGTTTTCCTGCACAATTTGACAGAGAATGTGTAGATTGGACAAAACGCAATAAAGGGTTCAAATGGTACTCAACTTAATCAGCAAAAAAAATGGTATAGATGCACCCCTAATTCAGGTAGCTACTTTTCCAGTCAAGTCAAAGTCATTTAATTGCATAGCTTTTCACAAACAAATGTAATGTGATATACCCATACTTTGTAGTAACGAGAGGATGCTCATTCTTGTTGTATGAGATGTGTTCATCCAGACTGCTAAACAATCTGAAGTGATAAGTGAAATGTTTTGAATGCAATATTTTTGGTGCATGTATAGTGCTGAATGAAACATAAAGGCAGAATAAGATCTCATTAGCTACCCCATGAGTATCATTTTCATTGTTATGTCCCATTATGTTTATATTTCATTTATGTAAAAACACAAGCAAAAGGAGCCTGTTTAGTTGTGAATATGAAAGGGTAAATCTTTTGTGTTGGTTTAAATGTTCATCTATTTACATAAATGACCAAATAATGTATGTAGCCTTTCACAGTAGGGTCGCAAAATGTATATGGTGGTATATATAACAAAATGCCTTATAGACGAGGGACATTCAACCTGATTAGAAGTACCAGGATAATAAAAGACTAAAATCAGTAGTTTCTTTACTGTCATCGTTTGTGGTAAGGCAGAAATTTTACATTCAGTTTGACCAAAAATCTGACGCATCAGTTTTAGCATTGATTTCTCGTGTGAGACTTATAAGAATATTATAGAATAGCAGAAAATTTTTAAAGGTACCATCAATACCACAATTTGAAGCCCCTTGAATCTAATTCCTACCATAAGTCACAATACAAGGACAAATTGCACAGAGACAGACATGTCTCTGCAAAAAATGAGTCTTGATCGATCAACACCATTTTGGCTCAGCAAGCTATTGTACGGTGCCGTGACAAAGGATTTATCCCCAGTGAGTTTTTCCTGCATTTCATGGTTACAGACAGGATTAAAACACCTTTGAAATCACACAAAGTTCCTTTGAATGTCTTTGCGATGTCTCTACAACTTGACTGGAGTCCTCCTGTGGCCAATTCAATTGATTGGACATGACAAAACACATACGTTAATCTAAAAGTCCCACAGATGCATGTCAGAGCAGAAACTCTAGCATGAAGTCCAACTGTCTGTAGAGACAGATTTGCCAGGAGCCATCTGAGGAGGTGTATAAAACGAGTGGTGAGACTTCACTACAGCACAGTAGGCTCCATCATTACAAAATTAATATGGAACAGACCTTCCTATAGTGTGTCATGTGACAAAACTGAGCAACTGGGGAAGAAAGACCTTACGAAGGCCCAACAGCATGCTTGGAGTTTGCAAAACAGCATGTGAAAGACTGAAAACATAAGGCAAAAGATTCTGTGGTCTGATGAAACAAAAATTGTACCACTCAGCTGTAACACTATATCTGGTGGAAACCAGGCACAGCTCATCATCCATCTTATACCATCCCTACCATAAAGCATGCTGATGGCAGCATCAGGCTGGGGCTTTTCAGCGGCAGAGACTGGTAGACTTGTAAGGTGAGAGGGAACGATGAACGGAGCCAAATACAAACAAACTCTTGATGGGAACCTGCTTCAGAGTGCCAAGGACCTTAGGTTGCAAATGATGTTCCAACAGGACAACCACCTTAAGCATACAGCTAAAATAACACTGGAACGGCTTCCATACAAAAAGTCCTTTAGTAGTCCAGCCAAAGCCTAGACCTGAATCACATTGAAAATATGGAATGACTTGAAGAAAGCTGTTCACAGACAAATTTGCAAGAATGGGAGAAAATCCCAAAATCTGGATGTGCCAAGCTGAAACAGACCTATCCAAGAAGATTCAAAGCTGTAATCACGGCCTAAAATGTATTGACTAAAAAGTATTGACTCAAGGGGTCAGACAAGAAATAAATTAAATTCCAAATCAAGGGGATTGAATTCTTTCTCAAGGCACTGTATATGATGTTCATCAACATTGGTTAAATTGGAAGAGATCTGAAAAACTGAGTCTGTGATAACCAAAGAAGTCAAAGTTTCCTCACAACTTTGAAAGACTTTAGACTTTCAGTGCCCTCCATAATCAGCATACTCAAATTTAAGCTATAAAAGCCAATTATTCAAGTAATGTGCTAAAGATATATAGGAAAATAAAGGGGTGGCCTAATAGTTACAAATTCTGTCTTTCAACCGGGTTAACTGTATCCAAACTCCAAACCAAAAGTGTCTGAAATCCAAGCTCAGGAATATTAAATTCAGGAAAACAATGTGCCATTGGAAATTTGTCACTTCCTGAAGGCATGGATTAATATGTTGAATTTAAGATTTAATTCAAATCCTTAGTTTGTCCTCTATGTGTTGTGTGCTGTCATTTGTTGTTCATAATGTGGGTGTTGTGAAGCTCTTTGAGACTGTAACCATGATTAAGGGCTGTACAAATAAACTTGACTGATGGAAGATCAGAGCTTGCTTCATGAAAGTGTAACCACTGAGATAAACTTAAATGAAGACTCAACCTGTGATCCAACTAAACGTGGCCTCAGTCTGAGAAATAAACTGAGCTGACTGAGCAACAAGCAATGACTGTGGAAAAGTGGTGGGAGAAATGTAGTCACAGTTGATCCATTACAATGGATGCTGTGGTAAGTGTGGTGGTTATGGTTTTGTTCAGCCTAGCATGGGTGAGCAGCCATGGAGACTCTAGATTATACTATCGATACACTCGATTGTGCATCACAGGGTTAAACAGGCCTAATGGCACGCTACTTCAAGCTGTGGACTAATACAAAAAAAACCTAACATTGACAGAATTTGAATTAGTTATTATTCTACTGTCAGGTGTAGAACCGGTGGCTATTGACCATCTCACATGCTGCATGCAGGAATGACAATGAGCAATTCTGAAAACAATGTGGCCTGGTCTGTTTAGGGGCTCTGAAGCCAAACAACCTAAGACGATCTTAAATAGGGCATGACAGGCTAGCACTAGGCCTAAAAAAAGATAAGTACATCTGTGACGCAATACCACTGAATGCCCAGCAATTATGGGAGATTTGGACTATTTTGGACTATTTTGCTACTATGATACAGTTTGATATGATTTTAGCAAAACCAGTCCTCCACACTTTCAGAAATGTCCCGTCCTGGCTTTTCACACTGAGGAACTGTTCAAATTTCAGTGCTTTATGCCTTTCATCATGTTATGAGCTCAACACATGGAGAAAAAAAGACAAGAGAAACAGGAAATTTGAGCATGACATTTACCTTCAGAAGTTTACACTAAGCTATTGAAAATTTACATACAACACTTTCAATTACAGGAGGAGTTGATGAGTAACATCACATGAAAACTTACAAAGAACTAGGGCTGTACAATATCCTCCTAAATTTAAGTAAAACATATGTGCGCAGGGTTTAACGTTCACGGTGGAGCTGTCCTTAACCCTACACTGAGGTAAACACTCATCTATACAAAATAAAAATATTTTGTCATATCAACCTTGTGGCTAGAAATTTGCTGCCTTAAAAAGCTAATATTCCAAAAATAAAAAGTTCAGAAAAGTCAGGTGGTTTGACTGGTAGGATTTGGGTGCAGTTAGAACCGCCGCGGTGCACCTTTGAAGGGCTTGAATCCTCCGACATTGCCACCACTGGACATGGAGTTGGTGATCTGTACAATTCGGTTCATACCAGACGAGGAATGGCTGAAGAAAGAGAAACAAAACCCAAGTCTAAGATGGCTGAGCACTTGAAATACTAAAGGGGGTTCTCATCAATTATATGTATATGTGGTATACCTCGAGTGTGAAGCCATCATGCTGCCCCGGTCTCCCATTCTGCGATTATCAGGGAAGCCCCCACCCTGGGAACCTGCACCACCATGCCACTCCTTCCTCGGGCCTTGGTCCCTGCTATGACGTTCCACCACCACCTGGCGGCCAGAGCCAAACGCCTGCGGAGAGATTAAAGACTTAAGAGTCAGGAACCATTTTTCTATAAACTGTTGGCTGTATGTGTGAGCAGAGCGTGCGCAAGTTTCGAATTAAATGGAAGACTTTAAGCAAGACTGCAAAACATTTTTTTACTCCAGTTAGAATGAAATACAAGATCCATTTTGCAGGTGAAAAAACTGAAAACTGGGCTGATATCTCACTAATAAAACAGCACTCCAAGAAACTGAGTGTAAGAGTGCCACCTCTAAAACTGAAGACTAAAAACTGTACAAGACGTGTGCATGGACAGTTGTATTTCAGGAGGTATGCTGACCTGGTCTCCGATCACCATGGGTCTTCCTCCCTCTTGATCGCTAAAGCTGTTCCTCCCCCGGCTGGCTGAGGAGCCTCCCCTAAGGGCAGGGACTGGACCATCTCTGCCTGATCGCTCTGGACGCATACGCACAGCTCCGCTACTCAACCCACGATTACTACAGGAAACATGTTAAAAATGACCAAAAAAAAAATATTAGCTTTGAAAACAGCCGCCAACAACAGCTAATCGCTTAAGCATGCCAGTAATATTTTTACCGTATATCCCCCTTGTTGCCAATATTGCTGCCATCATTCTTCCATCCTCCATGCCCTGCATCTCTGGGTGAGCGGCTGTGTGACATGCCAGCTATTGCAGCTCTGGCTCCCACAGGACGCTCTGGCATGGGCACAGGTCGCCTCTCATCTCTGTCCCTGCGGTCGGTGTCTCGAAGGTCAGCCCGTGGAGGAGGGGGTGGCTCAGCTCTGCGGACTGTGTCAAAGTTCTTGGGGTAGCGCTCAAACCCTGAACTCTCTCTGTGAGGAGCAGGGCGATTCTTCTTTACATCCGTTTCATTGTCAAAGCGGTTGCGTCTAAAGACAGAAAAAAAAAAAAACAGACAAGAGGTGAGGAAAACATACAAATAATGCATTTCAGTTTAGCTGTAGGAGCGAGGCCCAGACACAAGTTTTTAATACCATATGTGTAAAAAAATGTCAAGTTCAACTTGTTTTTGCGATGACTAATCTTTCACTTTGGCAGGTTTGAATGTTTCTCGCTCAAATCTATAAGAACAGCTTTTATCTAGTCTGCCAGTTGAATGCTTGATCAATTGTTGCGGTTTTCATTTGAGACATATTTTTAAGATTCAAAAACCTATTACAGCACACATTGAAGAGGAGGCCTTTCATGATTTTAATGGAAACATTGGAAACAAGGTAGCGCCAAACCTAAAGACACAAACTTCAATATGCCAATTTTACTTGCCATTTCAGAAAGTGCCAATGTGTGCTGTTACCTTTTCAGTGCAGACATAATTCTCAGTTAACCCTCAAAGTTACAACTACAGATTAACATAATCTAGACATCCTATCTCACCTAAATGTATTTTTGGATGTTGAATAGATTACAATGCTTTGGACTGAGGACTATTGACAGTGTGTTGTAAAATACTGGGCTCCAAAGTCCTTTCAGCAGTGGGTGACAATGTTGCCGCAGTGGACTACCTAGAATTCCTGTAGTGTAAATACTTCTACCTGTCATAAGTGTTGGGCTGCTCGGCAGCAGCCTCTGGGAAGCGGCCCCGCTCTCGTGGGCTGAAGTTTGAGAAGCGGTTCTGCTGACGGTTGTACTCAGAGCCTTGGCTCAGACGGACATCAGACTCAGTCTGCATCTTCTTGTTGCCATTCCAGTAGGGATCATCCCTCCGACTGAAACATTAAATACGGAAATCATAACTTTGACGAGTTTACCAATGAATATCAGTACATATTCAGTATGGCAGGGACTGTATTTATCCAATTTCCAATTAGAGCCAGGCCAAGTCAACATACTGATCATCCAGGCAGGGGGAAGATATGATACAGACAGAAAGCACGTTTTTTGTTTGCAGGGGGGAATTGCAGTGCATCATGGGATTCGTTTCTCTCCACAATTGATTAGTTTTCTCATTTAAAAAATGTATTCATTAAATATCTTTTATGATATTTTCATCAAAAGTGATTGATATTGGTTACTTACTCTACTGTGGTCATTTTGAGTCTAGCCACACCTCTCATTGTATAGTTTTTTTCATTTTTTCTCACCACAGTTGATTAGTATTCTCATTCTCTCAAAATAAATTCACTTTTAATACTAGAAACCTGAGAACCAAGACATATCCATGATGTTGATGCATTTCTTGAAACTTCTATGTGCTGGCTCTAGAGGTGGTGCTGGGGGAACCCTTTCATGCAATGTAGTAATAAAAAGAGTTGAGGGTATTGGCAAGTGTGGCAATGCATGAGATGTTAATCACAATGGTTTTCTTTGGTAGGCAGGATTCCTCAGAAAATATTGCAGTATTTAAGTATTTTTGGCCATATGATGATCACACAAACACCATAAACGTTTGGAAGGAAACAACAGAAACTGTGTGTACCTGTGTTCCACATCACGGCCTCTTTTAAGGTTGTTCCTCTTCTCTTGCTCATAACGGAGCTGCTCCTGCTGTCTCCGCAGCTCCTCGCGTTCACGGGCCAGTCGCTCTGCCTCTTTACGCCGTTCCTGAAAGAGTGAACTCAATTACTCAAAGATCTGCAATTATACAATGAATGTTTGCTAATCTGATCTTTTATGGCATTAAAATCAGATTTAGTATGGGTTGTTTTAAAGCTCCTCTCAATTTTTTTTTTTAAAAATAACCGGGGGAAGCAAATTACAAGGCAACATAAAAGTAATAACTGATTGCTGCCGGGTGAAACAGACAACTGTGTATTCCTGCTTTGATTTCCCTGCTGCACACACAAATTCAATTTCCCTGTGATTGTGCAATGTAATGTGCAATGTAAATACCAGTGTACTTTTTATATTGTTATACTGTTTATTTTTTTTCTTATGTTGTAGTATCTCAGTTTCTACCTCTAGCACAGTGTTCAGAGTATGACACCACACATTTCACTGCACTTTTGTACTGTTATAACTGTATGTGAACCATGATCTTAGATTTAGTAACTGGTGGAACCTCCTTTAGCAGCAATAACCAAATGCAATAACCAACCAAATGCTTCAGGTCATGCCACAACATTTCAAAAGAGTTAAGGTCAGGACCAAAATATAAATTGACCCAACCTCTTAAGCTTCAGACCACAGACCGTTACCCTGATATTCTCCTACAGAATTTCCTGATACAAGCCTTATGAGCCTCAACAACACTTCTCCGGAGGTCCTCTGAAATTTATTTTGACTGGGGCATATTCCACTTTGACAGATCTCTGTTTAGAGAGCACACTCTGTTGGTAACTTCTTGTTGAACATTCAAATGCCACTACAACGATATTCTGCTCGGACATGTTTTGGACACTCCTCTTTCATTTGCGAGTATAACAGTCTGACCTCTGAACTCATCTTAGCCCCGGTGCCAGTAAGCAGGCACACTTCACGTTTTACAGTGAGCCAGGCAAAAATCTGTTTCTCTATTAGTATTCCATAAAGGACTTATGATATTTTCATCAGAAGTGATTGATATTGGTTACTTAGTCTAGTGTGGTAATTTTTGAGTCTAGCCACACACACCTCTCCGTTCAATATTGTCGCCATACTAATGCCCTCTGAATTGTGTAGTTAGAGCCAAAAGGGAGACATTCATTTTTTGCCTTCCGCATTACGGTCTGCCCTTTTCGACTTGTTTGTCAACTTGAGGTCTTATTCACATTTACAATGCCAAAGAAACAGCAGAAATCAAAATAAAACACTTGAATAAAACACGCCCTCAAAGAGATTCTGAGGAGAAGCGTTAGAGGATTATGAGGAAAATGACTGAGGAGGAGGAATACTTTGATGGATATGGAGTGTGTATTTTTTTTTCTTTTGCATTCTCAACAACTCTGCAGTACGTTTGTTAGTTTAGTTAAGTTACAACTATGCATATTGTGTTAAATCACATTGTGTTCATCTATTCTTATGACTTGAAGATCACAGTTTTTTAAGAGTCATTTATGCAGGTAATTCAAACGGGTTCACAAACTTCCTGGCAACTGTACATCTTTGAGACAGTTTTCAGAGATATGACTGGGGTGATGTGTTTACTGGAGAAGGCCTTTAATATAGCCAGTGTTTTAAGTCATGTCCATGGTACCTGCTCTATACGGATCCTCTCTCTTTCAAGCCTCTCCCTCTCCATGCGTTCCCTTTCCAGTTTTTGTCTTTCCATCTCTAGCCTCTGGCGTTCGCGGAGCAGGTTTTCCCGTTCTTCACGTTCCCGCAACAGACGGATACGCTCCCGCTCACGACGTTCTCGTTCTGCTATCTCTCGCCGCCTAAGAGAGGAATCGCTGGTCTCAGAACTTAAAATGTACACATCATTGCACCTTACCATTTTGACTCTAAAGAACATAGGTAGATGTGTGTGAATAGTGTTCTGGTCTGCAGAACTACCTGCGCAACTCCATGGCTCTGCGGACACGCTCCAGACGAGCCAGTCGCTCACGCATTCTCTGCTCCTTCATCTTCTCAAAAGGCAGGATGTCTTTGCTGCCTCCCTTGTAGAGGAAGGGTCGCCCTTTGTCTTTCATCATCTCCAGCTGGTGAAATAAAGTGTAGGCTCTTAGGTGAAGTGCAATAGAGAAGTCATATGCCCATAATATTGATAGCGGTAGTTTCAAACCTCTTCAGGAGGAATCAACCATCTGGGCCGCCGCTGCATATTCATGTTGGGGGGACCAGGCTGAAAAAGTGGCATAAAGAATCATCTTTAACACCCTCCAATGACAAAGGATATTTGAGTACATACTTATATCAATTACACAAAGTTGTCAAAGGCAGAGTTGCAAATTACTTTGTCGAAGTATCTTCCCCTTCTGAAAGGTCTCATTTTGCCAAAGTTGGGATCTCCTTTGGCATGATCTATCACCACCATCTTCCCCGGGCTCTTTGTCCCTACAGGGAAAAAAGGGTCTTAGGCTTAGCATCTCTTAACTCCATTAACTTCAACACAATAAGCTGAATCGGAAGAGAAATAAAACCTACAGCCATGCTTTTTGTCATCTTTCTTTGAACAATCTTGGCCTGAGCTAGATGAGGCTGCCTCAGATTTTCCACTTTTAGACTCCATTTTCTTGGATGAATCTTTGTCTTTTTCTGATGGTTTATCCAATTTCTTGTCTTCCTTTTTGAAAGATGGCTGGGCTCTACAAGAGGGGAAAAACAAGAGGTCAAATAATTTGCTTTCACTTAACAACAATAGATATACTTGTTTTTTTCCAACCCCCCTCACCCACTTGTTAGTCAACTTTATTCCTGTGGTACTGCGTTTATCACTTGATTTGCTGCAACTCATCTTGTCCTCTGCTTCCTTCTTTGATGGTTCTTTTTTGAATGGATCAGTTTTAACCTAAAAAGAAACACAGCAAGCATCCATCACATTTTTGGACAGAATACAATTTTAATTAATTTCAATAAGGTAGCATGAGACCACACAAGGCCTCTGAAAATAACTCTTGCTAGTGATACTCTACAATGATCTACAGTGGGGTGCAAAAGTCAGAGACCTGTGTTTCGTCATTTTTCAAAAACTAATAAAAAAGTAAAATATTTCTCAAACAAGGTTAGTTTTCACTAACATAAGTCAAAAAAGTTTGTTAGTATTTACTGAAAGTCAAAATGTCTCAATATTTGGTATGTCCACCATTTTCCTTTATCACAGCTTGCACTCTGCTGGAATAATGTGGATTCTCAAATTCTGCAAAAACTTGTAGACCAGACACTGTTTTAGAGCATCCCAGAGGGTGTCTAGGTCTGGTGACTGAAGTCAGCACTCCTTGCTTTTACTTTGAAAAGACCTGGCATAGCGTCGATGCATGTTTAGGGTCCTTGTCCTGCTACTGTTCAAATTTTGATTCATCTGGTAACAAGGCTTTCTTCCAGTTTTCAACAGTGAAATGTTGGTATCATTTGCTAAACATTTAGACTTGCTTTGTTGTCAAAGTGGTTTGGAAACTAGCTACTCTTCCATTAAGGCCGCAGTTTGCCAATTGTCTATAACACATAGAAGACGTTATTAATTTAGTCAATACCTGGTATTCGTTGTTAAAAGACCAAAACAATTCACACTGTATACAAGGAGCATACATGTGTTTAGAGATGCACTGATACCAATTTTTCAGAACCGATAGGAGTACTGAGTATTTTGTTGGAAGTGGATTGGCCGATCCAAGTACCAATAGAGTAATTTTCAATTTACAGTCATTCATAGGCTACTGACTATTTGCCTGATATGAAACAATTACAGGGACAAATGCAATGCCACAAAATAAAGTTGTTCAATGCATAGAAATTGATCTAAATCGTTTTTTAACACTGCACCTGAGGTGCATTACGTTATGTTCTCTCGCACCAGAGACTAATCTTACTGCCGTTCACTCAGTTGTTGCTTGTAAACACGCACATGCCTTTTTTCCTCATCCTTGTATGAGACAGACCAGTAGCATTGCTCTCAATCAGACATAGCCTCCCGTTGTAAAAACGAAAGTGAAACTTCTACAATTTGCTCCAAACTCAGTGTTAGCTCGCTCCAAAACTACTGTGTTTGTATAAAGTAGGTAGTGTCAAACTGCCCAACACAGTCTTAGAAAGTGAGTGCAGTGCAAAGACTGGCAAATTGCTCCTATTCACCATTGGATTACACTGGACACACATCCAAGTACCTAGGAGCCGGATTGGTGCCGATCAAATACTTACAGATACTATCGGTGCACCTCTACATGTGTAAATATTTGAATGAAATACATGGCGTGACAACAATTTGAGAAAACCTTACCAAATGGTTTGCAAACAAGATAGATATTTAAATTTCATACGAGCATTCCTCAAAGATCAAAAATTTGTTTCTAAATAATGCATTCTTGAGAAAGAAGCATCATCAAAAAATATTGTATTAGTTTTTGATAAATGATGAAAAACAGTTCTCTGTAGTGGACTCAAGACTTTTGGACCGCACTATATAAAAGAGAAAAATTGGAAAACATAGGACCATCTCATAATTCTTAACTTTTGCTTCCTAACTCACCCTTTCAACATATATCTGCTGTCCATGCAGCTCTGTGCGGTCTAGGTGGGAGATGCACCGCGTCACTTCTGCACTGGAGGACATCGTCACCAAGCCGTAACACTTTGCTCCAGGACTGCGAGCATTTGTGACCACTTTGGCACTGAAAACCTGTTGGCAAGAAAACAGCTTAATGCAACCCTTTCTTGTATACTGTATGGCTTTCACCATTAGCTGAAACTAAAAGGGGGTATGAGGGGAAACAAATAATTTCCCTTATCAAGGGATTTACCATTTTCCAATACACAGGATTTGATATTATCTTTTGAGCCATAATCCAGGGTGAGCATTCATACAGAAGCCCAATTCAGATGTCAGAAAGAATGATGCACTAACCCACAAATGGTGACTATAGAAGACATCAGGCTACGCTGTCATAAATCTACAGGACCATGAGACAGGCAGCACCATTCACTACCTAATCTAAATGCTACAGGGTTGGTGTGTGAGTGCGGGAAATTACTGGGGTTATGTAGTGGGCAAATCCCATGGACGATGTTTTGTTGATTTTGGCCCACAACCCCTCCAGAAGGCTCAACAGGAATCCCAGCACCATCCCCCTCGATACCCGCTCCCAACACCAAATACAACTAACTGCCTACACTACCCTGTACCTATGCTTATCCCTAATTCCCAACATAACTCAATTTCTGAACTTAATACTGATTTCAAATACAATTTCAAACTCAGCCGATCTCTCACTGAATTGTATCAGTAAACAGTTATACCGAGCTGAGAACAGTGTCACAGCTATGTCCAGTGACTACACTGTTGGCCAAGGCGGCCGACAGTTTTTGCTATTATAGAATTCTTTGTCTTCTTTTCACATTTGCACCTTTATTACATTGCAGCTGTGCTTCACTGGAACCAGTTGTGCCTCCCTCTACTTGGCCATCTTCACCTGCACCAGCTTGTCTCACTTGGACCTGCTGCCTCTCCCTCAGCACTTGGACTTATCCAGCCACAGCGTCCTCTGCAGCTGCACTAACACCTATATTAAGCATACTAAGTAAATCTTTTTGTTTGCATTTCATCATGATTTTAACTGCAACTCTATTTTTTCCACATCAAAACATCTGTCACATAGGCCAATTCCTGTTGTCAAGCCTCATGCTACCTGTGGTGCAGCTTCTTCTCTCCTCGTCATGCAGTCATTGTCTCAAAGTATTTCTCAATACTCTTCCTGCATTAACATTCGGCAGAGATAAGTTAGCTGACAATTTGGTTAAAGTTAACGTTAGTCTCTAGCCTACTACGGTTTCTAGTTGGCGTAATTGTGATGGTTTTGCTAGCTAACGTTAAGATAGCTAGAAATCAAACGGTTTTGTCAGCTGCTAGCTAACGTCTCTGATCAGTGGAGTGAATGTTGGTTATGTTAATGTTTCATTTATTACAAGCACCAGCTAACATTATTGAAGTGAGACAATAACAGACATCTCATGACATTAAAGAACTTCTTCTGGTGCGCGTACAGCAGCTTGGTGTTTGTCTCCTCCGTGTGTGTAGCACAGGGGGATTGTCTGACCAGTTCTGGTGATGTCATCGACCAAAGCACAGGCTGCGTGACTACGTTTTTGAAAGCATATTCACAACTTGGTGATGGGTAAATTGGGCGGCTAGCCCAAGTAAAGTCTGTGTGTGGGAAATACCGCTTTAACTTTAACGTCTGTATATCGGACTGCTATTTTCTGTGGGATTATCAACTTTTTCTCCAAATCTACTGCCATTTGCCATTCTTCTACCCACCCTTAGCTGGTCTACAATATGCCTGCGCTATTTCCTTCCTGTCAGCTGATGAGTTGATTTTTACCTGCCTGCTCTCAATAGCTGCTGCTAGACACCTGAGCACTTGGTTATGTCACCAGGTGTATAGTCCTTGGGACAGATTCATTTTGGATCCTGATAAATATGTCTACAAGTAGCTGAACATAAGGGACAGGAAGGGTCCAGCCCTACCCATTTGTCTGAGATTTTGGGGAGACTGTAGTACATCATAGTTTGGACCTATAATTAGGTCGGTAATGAAGTCTGTTTGACTCAATACCACACAACTTCCTCCAGCCAAGTTTCTTCCTCTCTACACTTCCCCCAATTCATCCACTGACCCTGTTTCGGTTGGTCCACAACCATCTGTCTTTTCCCTGATGGAGTTACCTTACTCTATAAGGCTTGCCCTGAGCCTAGCCATAATACTGTCCACCCTAGTTGCACCTGCCCTACAATGTCCATATGTCTGCGCGCTGACTGTGCCTGCTGAATTGCTTCCTTTGGATTCTATTTTCGCCCCGCAGATACCGTACGCGCTGCACTGCTAACCGTTAGCTCTTTCAACTCCATCAGCGTTAGGCTAGATATAGGCAGTTCTAAGATCCCTTTCCCATACAGAATTACATTGCTAAGACAACGTGGGACTCCCAAGTCATTTCCTAACATACAAGTTAACCAGCCTCTCTACTTCTCTACCTTTGATATATGTATCTCATATACCATCACAGGCCACATAATCCGAGGCAAGAGACCAAATTGTAGGCACAACATCTTTAACTTGCCTGATAGTCCTGACCTCTCTGCCATCAATGCCTCAAACTACATCTTGCCGTATTTTCTGAATGTGCCCCCTGTCATTTAGGTCTTCTTCATCTATGTAAAATCTTTTGCTTGCCAGTTTCCCCTTTGACAATGGAGATGCCCCATACACTTACCTTTTAATTTGTTCAGCAACCTTTTGGTACGATGTGCACTTACTGTAGTCAGGTCATCCATATATGCCCTAATGGGAGGCGCAGCCTCACCTGTGGTCTTTCCTCTCCTACCACCCATTTTGATGCCTCCCTAATGATTACCTCCATTGTCATGGTGAAAGCTAGAGGGTTAATTGTACACCCTTACATGATGCCTATGTTCAGATGCTGCCATGTTGCAGTAAATTCGGCTGTGGTAAAGCACATCTTAAAAATCTGATTTTCAATGATGGTGGGAGCTTAGTTTTTTTTTTTTTTTTATTAAAATGCCTCCCACAGTTATGTGGCGCAGAGCCAATGACATAAGCAATGTCTAGAAAGACCATATAGAGATCTCTTTTCTCCTGCTTCGCTGATTTTGAATTTGAATTTTTTGAATTTGGTGCCAGATCACGTGTGTGTTCTAGGCAGCCAGAAAAGCCTGGTATTCCAGTTTTTTGCAATGTTGTATCAATTAACCTATTGAACCTATTGTATCTTGACACCATATGTGCTAATACACTAACGAAAATATTCCCTCCCAAGTTGGAGGCAAATAAGCCGAAACTGACCAATATCTACCAAATCTGGGAATGAAAATCCCACCTGCCCTACAACATATTCTAGGAATAAGTTGTTTCTTCTATGCCATCTTCATAAGCTTCCACAAGAATCTCAACACGCCTGGTGCCCTTTATAGAGCCAGTAAGGGACTCCATTAGGCCCTGGGGCCGATGGAAGCCCTTGTGCACTTAACCTTTATCAAGGGGAATAGCATCAGCACCATACTTAAGATTCATAAAAATACACACATTGACATCTGAGAGTTGTGAGGCTTAAGCATGGTAGGGGCAGGTGGAGAGGGAAATGAAAAGGTCAATCATCCCTGCTTTGCACCTGGATGAGCTGACTTTACAATGTACTCAAGTTTTTAGACAATTTAAAAGTAACAATACATCTCAACAAAATCAGAGAATTTATTTACCTTCCCATATTTGCCAAACAGGTTCTTTAGATCAGCTGCTTTGGTGTTAGACGACAGGCCGCTGACCCATATGTTACGAGAAGAGCTGCTGATGCTGCTACTGCTGGGGCCTCCTGAGAATGTTTCCAAAACGTACAAATTCAGTAGTCATTGGGAGTCAAAAAGCATAAACTACCAAAACGTGAGAAAACTACTAAAACATAGAATCAAGTTGCTCAAACTGGGCAAAAAGGCATTCTTGAGTTTCACATTTGTGGAAAAACATGGACATAAAACCTCTTACCCTTTTCATCTTTTGCAGCTTTCCCATCTCTGTCTCTTGAAGAGCTAAAGCAAATGTTGGAACAATAAACAGACAGAAGAAATGAATGCCAGTAAATGAAGACCCCGGTGGAAAGTGATATCAAGACATACATCTTACAGAAGACATTACATTTAGTGCTTGTCAGAAAAATATCCCCATAGGCAAGGCGTGGATTTGAACAAATCTCTCAAAGGCTTCTTTCATTGCTTTTCCACTGGTGAGATGGGTCAAGTTGTCAGCCAATTTATTCCCTGGACCAATGAAATCTTCAGAAGTGTGATCAACTTCACAGCGAATCATTTCTGACAAAAAAAAATTGCCATCACGGGGACTAATGCTCTTTTACAATGCCTTGCGTAGGAACTGGAAAAGGCATTAAAACTGCTGGAAAGGTGAACGTAACAGGTGTTTTTCGTCTCCTGGTTAATGCCACAATTTAACCAACTTCAGAAAAATAAATTAAAGTAGTAAATGGCAGGATTAGGTACATCAGTGAACATTTCCCTTAAGGAAGAAAAAAAAATAAAAAAAATCTTGAGGCTACCCACAATGCTGTGTTCTTAGTGAGCTGGAACTTGGTAGTAGTATCAAAGAACTGACATAGAAAGACAAACCTCTTTGCTTGACCTGACGCCCCAGTAGTGGAGGGGCCTTTCTTCCCAGAATCCTTTTCTTTGTCTCCCGTTTCGGCTTTCTTCAAGGCCTCTCTGCTCTCTTTCTTCATGTGGTCAACCTTGGGTCCGTCATCTTTCTTACCATCTTTATGGCCCTCCGTCTCTTCCACCTTCATGTCATCCTCTGGGCCCATCTCAGCAGAGGCCTCTGGCTCGTCATTGCCCTTCTCGGCCTCTGGATCTGGAAGTTTCACATGTTTACCTGTTTCCAGGAGATCATCGCCATCAACATCTATGGTGATGGCATCTTCATTCGGGATTGAGACCGATAGGTGATCGTCCTCTACTTCTTTAGAGGAATTCACAGCTTCAGTGTCCATCTCAGCCACTTCGGCCTCCACCTCAGCCTCTGGTTCAGCATCCACCTCGGCATCAGGCTCTGAATCCAACTCAGCCACCATCACAGCTTCTGACTCTGGTTCTGGCTCAGTCTCTGGCTCAGCCTCAGCAAAGGCCTCTGCCTCAGGCCCAGCAAGGCTGTCCTCACAGGGTGGAGGCTTAGAATTTTCTTGAGTACCATCATCTGTATCAGTTACATCTGAGGGATTTAATAAGGATAAACATGGCAAAAAAACACATTTTTTTTAACATTGACATGTCGTATGTTACTTGACCTAGAAAGTAGAATAGAAAGCAAATTAAGTATTAGTGGTCATCGAGGGCGTAGCCACCATAGGAAGATACAAAACACACAATCCTGATTGAAATGGTGGGTGATTCAGTATTCTTCATGTCTTGTCACCACCAATACTTGAGTCACAATCCATACTGATGAACATGCAATTCCAGATGACTTCTCAAAGGCCTGGAATGTCTTCAGGGGTAAGTGCAGGCTTAAGTTCAAATGAGGGAAAATGTCATCAGTCCATCCATTAGTCAATTTCTTCCATTATGAAAAATGCATCCCCCAGTCTAATCACACGGAAAGTGATCTTAGTGCTTATTAAAATCTTCCACATCTTCATTTCCTCACTAATGAATGTCATCAATGTCTGCCTTACCAGCAGAAAACACTTCTTCCATCATCATATCCATACTGCTGCATCCTGCCCAGTCCAGTGCATGAAAAAATGTGTCCCTTTGGTCACAACAGTCTGTCCTTGCCAAGTCTCTGGGCCATGCTGTGTGTTTAGTTCTTCACTGTGCACATCGTGCTGGTGCTGCAGTCAGGTGGCGGGAAGATGGTGAACCTTGATGGATGCCTTCTCGGTGAATCCATGCCTTTTCTTGAGCTTCAAATTGCCACCTGACCCAAGGCCTCTGCGTCTTTAGGAAAATGTTCCAAGGAAGTAGCATACAAAAATGCATCTTCAGAAACCAGGGTAGTGATTAACGATCACATGTCCTTTGTGCTCCCTTTAGGGTTTTGTGGCTTAATTGATAGCTAGAAGCATGAAATACCACCAGATGCATGATATGCATTCTACTAAGGAGGAGCTTCTTGCCATCATATTAAGTGCTACCTGTAAAAAGACTTAATGTTAGCAATTTACATTTGTGTGACTACAAACCTACCTTTTTCTGATTCATCCTCTTCTATGTCCTGAAAAGAGAAAACATTGAGATGAAGCCAAAAAAGATTAACGCATGGGAAGGTAGCTCCAACTAATATCATACAAACAACCCATTTTTAGTATGTCAATAGCTTTACTAATATATGTATACATATTATTGAAGATAACTTGATGTAGAATTTGACAGTTTCAATTTGAGCTGATTTGAATTCTGAAAATGTTCTGACAATGAATGCTTAGCTAGATGCATTGTTGATGCAGTGGCAGAGCTGAGGAGGATTTTAGACAGACATTAGGGATGCAACAATATGACATTTTCACTGTGATTGTCTCCAAAAATGTCACGGTTTGAAAGGTACACATTGCTACCCTATTTCTCAATTATATTTTCTATGTCCCTTCAGGGGAAAAAACAAGCGTTTGAGGAAAAATATGCCTTTGACTTTTCTTCTGCATTGTTTGTAGATCGGTTGTCTGTGATCCTGAATAGAGCCATCAGCTTCTTTTGGGTAGCCAAAAACTCCCAATACTGCTGTCTATTCTTTGTTGGGTAGAGAGCTGTTGTAGAGCTTCCCGCTGCCATTTCATTGATGGTTAGATTTATGGAGTTGTTTAGTGCTTTAACTATAAAAAGGCCATGGGTTGATGTAACTTGACGATGAGATTTAAAATGCAAATTTCTCAAACATGGGAAATACTATGGTCTCATTTTAGCATGACTTTGCCCAAAGCTTTAGAATTCTAAAAAGTCTTGCAAATTTCTCCCCACAATATACCCCCACTGATCCACTGAAGTGAGCACCATCAAAACTACTTTCACACATATTATTCACATAGCTTTAGGGCAATAGTGAAATGAGGGGCAGTTTTCCCGGACTTGAAACGTGGGATACATCTAGTAGTAAGCTATGCCTATTATTCACCCCTGGATATATTAACAGAACAGCCCATGAAAGATAATTATACAAGACATAGCATAAGGCCCCCGAGGATTCTGCAGTAAAAAGAATTCTGCAATACACTGTAAATATTGCAATTTCTGCAATATTCTGCAGACATTAAAAAAACAATTTCTGCATTGATAGTGGTTATTATGGTCCTCTGTCTTTTAAGAACAACTGCTTTGCATTTGAGGTGGTGGCTGAAAAGCAAAGTTACATTATTTCCATATATTACCATACATTTTCATCATACAATCTTATATTTTACTCAAGACATTACAAAAATGCCATTTTGTAGTCTGAAGCAACAACAAAAGTTAATCTACAACTAATCTAGAATAGGCCAATATTTACAGCGGAGTAATATGGAACCCTTGCCATGGTAAGCGTGGTATATAGAAAATACACCACAGCTATCGACCAATCAGAGGGCTGGATTAATCCGAGCCACTTTATAAAACTTTATTGCACACTGTACAAGAGTGTGCCATCCTTATCTTCCTACCATCTTTGTAATGGAGATCTTTATAAGACTGGGCTCTATGGGCAGCAGGGATTTCAAAATTTTGACTTTGACTGAACAAATCACTCCATGGCCAGTGTGCATAGCACTCAAATTGTGAAGCAGAAAAAAAAAACATGGATGCAGAATAGCAGTAAATAGCAGTAAATAGCCCCCTACGGACATCTAGTGGTGGTGACATGCAATCGCAGGTAATTATGGGCTATTTTCTGTATGATTCTTTGTTTTTTCCATTTTTCTGCAGTTGAAAAAATTCTGCCATCACAGAATCCTGGGGGCCCTACTATGTTGATATTCATTCCATGCAAAAAGACGGTTACAGATACACCGTTTCATTTCAGTAGGCCTGCTGCTTATACAGTTGGATAAAGTTGGACTTCAAACAAGTTCCTTGATTTCCACCTTTCTACATCTTCCGCTGCCTAACCTGCAATTACTATGCATATAATCCCCTGGTCACCCTGGCTGTGTGTGCACCTGTGCAACATTATAAAAAGCAACTCTCATCCTGAGATCATCCTCACGCCTAAAATCACTTAAAAGATTAATTAAAAACAATTCAATTGCTAATTTCAGATCACTAATATATGAAAAGTAATTCGATTCCTGAGGTGATAGTGTTTGCACCCAGGGACTCGCTGGACGTGGAGATTGCATTAGATGAAACTTTAATGATGAAATTGAATAGTTAGCTATATCTAAACATTTGAGCCAATAGGAGGCAAAGACAAAAAATGTGAACAAAAACCAAGCCACATTCACCTTGGAAAAAGTGTCTTCTTCGGCAGTGTTATCAGCATCTGAATCCATTTTTCTTCCTGAAATGTAGAAAGGTCAAAAAAGCGACAGTTAGAAAAACAGACTTACTAAGCATCATTACTCATAGCTACACAAACATAATTAAAAGATTACCTTTAGCTTTTGCATTTTTCCTAGGGGGTGTGTCGGTAGACAGTTGGATTTCAATGTTTTCTGGGTCACCGCCTTCATCTTCAACAGCCTTAAAAAAAAAAAGGTCATATAGAATTGAGAGAACTAATAGAAAAAACATTAAATATTTCCTACCTGAATACATGTCCACAAAAGTGACATCAGCTAACATTAAATCGCTTGTTTCACTTATCACTGCTTGCCTAGCGAACCTCAGTGGTGCTGCAGAGTGGACACTTGATGCAGAGCTCACCACATCCAGAGAGGATTGAGCTCACATTAACTAGCTAATATATTATTGCTGATGTAGCTCAACTGTTACAACTAATGTCAGCTACAATTAACGATAGAACGATATTCTAGGCTAAGAAATGCAACAGAATAGCATTGACATGTGAGCTGATTGACATGAACTAAAGCAGTCTAAACTGATAGCGGTGCATGTCTGAGCAGATGTGGAGGCAGTTGGCAGATTAGCAAAGACTGGTTGTTTTTTAACCTGTTGGGTCATGCCACACAAAACATAAACAATGATACAAATTAGGGAAGTCCTAGAGCGATAACTGACCAATAATAATTTCTCAAACGGATTGAAGAGTACACCAAACATAAAAATAACTAATTTTGTCTAAAGGTTGGAAACAAACTAGCAAACAAACAAAGCTAATGCTTTGCAATTGGTGTAGTATGGCAAGAAAACACCTTTTGGCTTATAAAGATATGTTAGATGACTTTTGACAATTCGGCACCCATCCAAAGATTGTGAAACAAACCATCACTAGCAGCTCCAAGCCTTTAGACCTTATTGACTTTAGAGATAAGCGATTCTCTTTGTAGGCTAAGCTTGGCAGCTTTTGATCACTGTGATGAGACAGGTGTAAGCATTTGGGTTGATTTTTTTGATCAGTGGCGTGAATGGCGCAAGTTTTCTTTTTGGGCAGAGAAAGAGAAATTGATTGTCTGACAAAGCAATTTAGGTCAATATTGGTCCATCAAGTTCAGCACAGCAGGGTTGGGTTCAATTAAATCAATTCAGCCAATGTATTTCCTTCAAAAATTCATATCAAAAACCTTTTGGCAAGAGAGTTTCACATTGAACCTTTTATGAAATAATTTAGAATGGATTTTCGAACCATAAATTACAGTTGAAAGCTGGAGGGTTTCTGCAAATTGTTATGTTGTTAATACTTACACTGATTTTTAACACTAAAGGGTACTTAAGCAGTATTGTATTGAAAACAAATTTCAATTCTTGCACTGGCTGCAGAATGGGTGCCATGTATTACGTTCTTTATTATATCTTGGCGTGAGAAAATTCAGATTTCAAATGGTCTTGGTCTATTGGCAGCTATACAAGTTAACTGTTATACATATTGTTTAGGGTGACAGCTCCTATGTTCTATCATCCCCATGTGACGTGAAGGCAGTATAACAAGGCTTTGAACGCTATCCATTTACTCATGGTACATGCCACCCATCACCCTAATGGTACAAACTATGCACATTTTAAAGTCGTCGCCCACCCCTTGAGTTCCAGCAATACCTACGTAAATCCAGAGAGCTCGTAACCACGAAAATAACAAAAGCAATTTGGTGGACGCGTTTCTGCGAAGCGCCTCGCAGTACCGTGAATGCACACATTGTTATCATGGCCGTCGCCCTGGTAGAAATCAAACCCTGAATCTCGCAGGTGTAGCTGCCATGCTCTACCCATTCACCTGAAGGTCGCACACAGACAACCAATACAGACCATCGGTTGATTAAATTTACTGGTACTTATTTAGACACCCTTCTCTTCGTCTTGAAAACAAACGGTCAAACGGGGCAATACTGTGCAGCATGCACCAATCATCAATTTACAGATCCCTACCGCAAACATTCACGATGCTAATACCAAGCCTGACTAGCTATTTGATAAGTGTTTGCACTAACACGTATGTACAGGTTCCTTGCAACTGGCGTAAATCATACAGAAAGAAAACACGGCTTAAGTATAGCGTCACCGATGTGGTCAACATGTAGTTAACTTCCTACACAGATATTGAACCGAAACCTTCGAACCATTTAGCTGTCAACATAGCTTGCTAATATGAGATAGCCTAGGCCCATAACATTAGCTAGGTTCCGTGGCATCACATTCCCCAGAACCTTCTCCAAAAAAGATGGAAAGCTTAATTTTTTAGCTACCTGTTTGAGTCTGGCAATAAGAACACTCTTAACACCCGATGCATCCAAATTTCTTCGTTTGAGCTCGGATTTAAGATCAATAACGCGCAAATCTATTATCTTCTTAGACTCGGTGGAAATGGCACCCGACGCCATTTTACCTCACAATCGTTGTTACGTGTGCGCGCGCAGTTCTCCTTGTCCTTCTTGTTCTTGTTCTTCTTCTTGCTCTTCTTCTTGCTCTTCTTCTTGTTCTTGTCTTCTTCTTGTTCTAGATAGATAGATAGATAGATAGATATTTTATTGATGCCTGGGGGGAAATTCTGGATGAAATTTTATGAATGTGCCTGCTTCAGCAAGTATACTTATATACTTATACTATATGCATACTATATAAATATAGTATATAGTATAGTATAGTATAGTATATAGTGTAGTATATAGTATAATGATGTATACTATATAAATATAGTATACTTATATTTTCTTATTTACTTCTTTATTTTTTGTTATTATTCAGTGCTCCACTCTAGTGGCAGTCAATTTCAAATTCATATCTCTTTTAACGTGTCACTTCTCTTACAGTTTTAAAGTTCCATGGACATATTATACACCAAAATATTCTTTTACTCACATGTAAATATCTAAGTGATGCCATTCATAGTTCTTTTAATATATGGCTTTGAATGCTTCTGTTTTAACATACATAATGTATGTCGGAGAACAGTTGCTAGACCAATAGCCTTGCATTATGCAAATAGCACCTCAACTCACGTCTCTGATTGGGTGTTATGTATTCCTAGACTTTGACCCTAACACCCTAGCAACCACCTAGTACACCTTAGAAACTACTAATACCCTTTTCACACCAGAGCAACGACCCGGGTTATTCCCAGGTCAGGCGTTGGTGTGAATGGGCCAACATGGGTTATCAGACACAGGTCCGTGACCCTGCTCTCGACCCGGGAATAACCCAGGTCAGACGTGGCTCGGCTTGCTCTGTTATCTAATTGACAGGAACCTCATTGGTTAAATTCAGAGGCGCATTATATGCAAAATTCACACCAATTCACAACAAGGACTGTTTCAACAATGAACACACAGAGTGAAAAACAATGGAGAAATGGAAAGATGAAATCACAGAGCTTCTGTCCATTCGTGGAGAAGAAATAAAGCAACAAATTACTGGGACGGTAAAAGATTCTATGGCGATATTACAGTTACTTGTTCGGCCCTGCACAGTAGTGATGTATACAGATGTAAATATGGTGACACAGGTCTTGTGCAGTCTGGTCTGAATGGTCGACGACCCAGGACAGTAGTTTGGTCTGAATAGGTCCAACAAGGGATTGACTTGTGTCTCATAACCCGTGTAAATCCCAAGATTTGTGTCTGAAAGGGGCACTAGTAACACTAGTAACCACCTAGTACACCCTAGCAACCACCTAGAAACACCCTAGCATCCATATTGAAACAACACCCTTGCAACCACCTAATACACCTTAGCAACCACCTGGTAACACCCTAGCAATCACATAGTACACCCTACACCCTACCCTAACTTTGTGGTAATTGGCAGTTTGTTGGGATACTTTGTGGTACATTTTGTGGTAGTTTGGGGTATTTTGTGGTAGTTTCAACTACTACTACTGCTACTACTGCTACAACTGTTATTACTACTGCTAGTGCAACTACAAATACTGATACTTTTACCACTACAATTATTACTATGACAACAACTACAGCTACGACTTCTGCTGCTACTACTTCTACTACTGTTAATAGTATTTCTACTACTGTACGACTACTGCTGCTACTGCTACTACTGTGACTACTACTACTATTAGTACACCTACTGCCACTACTGTTACTGACTGTAATAGAGTAAAGGACACTACCGTAGTATCTTTTATGCGCTTTTACTGCGACTCTTTACTGTATCTGAAATCTAAAATGTGTAGGATAATCATGTAGTCACCGGCCTGTCAGAATATAAATAGTCGAGTGATGGAGCTCAATCTCCTGCTGCTGATTAAGCCATAATGGTCAAGCTAGATACAGGTTTAAAGCCGCCAGCCCTACCTCATGTGCCTACCCACCCCATTATCCCTAGCACAGTGCAAGCACTCACTTAATTTCACTAAGCATCACTACCTGTGTGTCCATGGTCTGTCCATTGAAGGAAACAAGATCTGATCCTCAATCCCAGAACAGTATCATTTTCCCCTTCTTGGCTTGACCCACCCTGACAATGTCAATTGTGACTATCACTTCAAGTAGACAACATATCCTGTGGTTACAAATTCTAAGCCAAACATGTATTAACTTATGCAGTTATTCATTTCTCAAACTTCATACCAGAAACCTAACATTTAGCAATACATTGAAAAGCTTACAAAAACAATTAAAACTGGCTTTGTGGTTAAGCGTGTGAAACTATCTTAACCACAACCGTTCAAACTGGGCTCTGTAGTTTCTTCCTTTGTGCAGCCCATCGTCAGTCTTCCTGCATCAACCACAAGTTGTTCCGTCTCATCTGCAGCTGTACCCTACACAACATTGATCAACATTGTTGATCTTCCTACAGATGACTGTATTCTTTCTCAGCCTCCTAAAATGACAATGGGTCAAAAGGCTTTGAGGCTCTCCACCTGGTCAGGTCGGGAGGCCTTGAGCAGCCATAATTTATGTGAATTATGTGAATCACCATTTCTGAATGGATAAATTCTGGTGAATGGGTGTGTCCAATATGACAGTATAAAATGCACCTCCTATTTGTTATGTAGACCTGAAATTATGATATAAAAACAATGATTATTCACACCTTCTGTGCATGAAAAGCTAACAACTGTTTGAGTCAAATGTATAATTTCACTATGTGAATCACAGATCACAGATTTGATGTTAAATGTATATTACATAATATAAAGTATTCATCAAGATGAACTTCATCAGTTCAAGTGTTTTTTCAATATGTCACACCACTTCAACAACTAGCCCTCACCCCAGCTCACAGGCAATAAGCTTATTGGAATTATATAACCCAACCACATGTTAGTTATCTATAATGTGCAGAATAGTTGCATTTGTTACAAAAGTGCTTATAATGGTCTGTCAACATGTATTTTGTGCTTCCAAAATCATTTTTATAGTTGTTGTTGTTTTTTTTACTCCTAATTCTATAATGCCATATTGGATATACTCATGCAACACATTTGACTGAGTGGCTAATAGTTGTTGGCTTGTCATGCACATATGGTGTGAATAATGTATTCTGTATTATCTTGTAGCACAGAGCAGTGAATGGATGATGGGTTTTCGATGTTCAGCAATCTGGTTGGTGGGTTAGCTATTTCATGGTTAATCAGAGGTTGTAGCTCTAATCTGGGTTTTTGAGTTGAGCAGTGGATGGGGATTCCCTGCAGTCTGGGCAATATGGGTTGGCATATTATGTGTAATGTGAATGAGTTTGACATTGAATGTTGTTATTCATACAGTCTCAGCAATATGAGTTATTAAATTTGCCAAACCAGATCATATGAATAGGCATATTTTGCACATTATCACCATGACAGGTTTGACCTCGTCCTGTCATATGTTGTATATATCATGTTGCCCACTGGTTATTATGTATTATATAGTACATTTAATTAAACATGACAGTGTTGCAATTTACAGAGGAAGCAATCTTTTATTTCTTGCAGGATACCTGTGATGAAAGTGAGATTTTACAATGGTTATTGCAGTGACCTTTATTGTAGGTTATAGTTAACAACCTTATCAATTAAAAACGACTGCTCTGCTAACGTTTTTGCAAATATTACGCAACTGTTCTTGAGAAACTCCTTTACATATGTCAATAGGAAAAGGAATGATTTTATCAGGAATGGAATGAACACAGTGGCAATACCATTTTGCTGCAGCCTAGGACGTGGCACGACGGGGGCGCTATTGCCGCACGGCCGCGCGCTCATATTTGGAATCGAGGATTGAAGAAAATGCATGCCATGATGCATGATGATGTACCACCTTACATAATCAATTTACCACAATAGATGCATGTATCTACATAGATGCTCTTGTGTAACCATGCACCAAGAATTACAGAGGGAACCCTCAACTCCCTCCACTAAGAAAATATAAAAATAAATGAACAGGAATTATACTGTCGCAAAGTGTCGTGAAGCAGCGGCAGCGATCTGGCGCCCCTGTGTGGTTCTGGACACATTATTTGTGTTGTAGCAGTAGCCAGCGAATAGAGACGACCTGCTGGGTAAACAACAGTGGATGCCTCGAAGGACCAGGAATGGGAACTTCGTCGAGGGCTATCGTAATAGTGAGACATTTCTATCTTGTCATATGGAAAACATACTAGAGAGATCATACTATTCGTTAACATTTTATGGGATTCATTTCAACATAAAAAATGACTGAATATAATCGGATCTTTGACCAGTGAAGTGTAGCTAACGTTAACGTTAGCTTAGCTCGTCGCAAACCCGGGCCCTTTGCCTTCGATTTTGCTTCTCAGCTCAGCTCAGGACTGTGTTGTCAGTTTCACAATCCCAGCAACTAACGTCGTCGGGTCGCGGTCTGTATGTAGGCCTGGCTAGTTTCATAGTTTGAGTTAAGATTTGGATTACCGTCTATTTTAAACGTGTGTCATAATTTCCCACTGGGATTAACCTTACATGTTACAAAAAGGCCAGTGACAAATTTTGAAAAGGACTAGACCCAGGTATGTTTTGTCTTTGTTGTCTTCTCTCAGGAGTATGTGTTAGGCTAGGTGGCTAACTGTCCAGTTTGATATGTCTTGATCTGTTGGGTATAGTAGTAATATTAAGCTACGTTTCGCGTTACCTATCCATATTTTAGTGCCTCTACACTAACACTAGTTTTTACGTTCCATGACCTTAGTCACTTCAGTAACGTTAGCTAACGTTACACTCAATTTGAGCGTTTGGGGGATGCAGGCAGTAGCCGAGCTAACTAATTGTTAAGCGTTGTTGTAAGAAATTAGTTAACTATGTTTACTCTTTACTCTTTTCTGGCTCTATAATATTACGATAAATAATTATATGTAGCTCTCTCTGGTTGTGTAGTCAGTACGGCTGGTCCCGTTGCATAGACAGAAAGCACAGCGGGTATCGTTACCAGCAGCTCAGCAGTCTGTCTGAGTCGTATATCTTGAATTGGTTTATTGCTCCCATTTCCACAGCAGCGTTACGTATCTTGTCTCACTAGCTACTGTATTATCTGCGACTCATCCTCATTTTCTCCTCTTCCTTAGAAATCTGCACCCATCCTGGGTGCACAGGGAAATTGCCCTCAGGGCTGTCCTCTGAGGCCCCGTATTCATGCATGTCATTGCGCAGCTTGCTCTGTGGCATCTGAGGGACTAAAGACTCACCAGTGGGTTGTAGATGGTCTCACTGTAGAATAGGTTGGAGCTTGAGTTCGTTGATAGCAGGATCTTTACTTGAGAAAAGCATCCCCTGACACTACCAACCACATTAGCCATACTTCACAAAAGTTGCCCCTCTAGCTTATTCAGCTCAAATGACAGAACTGGCATGTTATTTTGAGATATGTGAATAAATAAATGACGTTACTTACCTATAGGTGGTAATCACTAGTTTATATCCAGTAGCAAATGTAATGCCTTGCTTGCCTGCTTGTTGACAAATGATGATACACACTTTCCACTTAACAAAATTGAATTTGTGTGTCAGACTAGGGCAATCAGAGACCTATTTCGATTTGGAAGAACTACTGATTTTTTAACTGATCACTTGGAGTATCCCTAGTGATTGATTGTTGATTGAACTACTTGTCCTCTATTCAGACATGGTGGAGTGAACCCTAGAAATTACAATATCAAGTACACTGTTATTATTACTATTATTATTACTACTACTACCACAGGGTATCCACTGAATTGTGAAGTTTCATCAAATGTACATCTTTATTTGAATGTTATCAGCAATAGTGCTGGTTTTATTTTCTTATGTTGTATCACAACACACTTGCAGTTGGTCACATACAGGCCAGGGTTAATACAATATGCCAAATATTCTGGACATAATGTCTCTATAAGTTTAATTTCTTGGTGTCCTTTTTCTTAAATTGCTCATTTATTGTTTCAGAACTGTAAATGCGTGATATAACAACTGTAATTTGCATGTGCACAATTTGTTTCCCGTTCCTTATTAATAGAGTTGCGCCGGGAATTTGATTACATCATGTGAAGAAGCCTGACTCTCAGTTCTGTCTTTGAGAGGTACTTGTGGCTGTTTCCACATCTAGACTGAACTGTCCCAAGATCATAACGATAACACAAGAATTTGGCTTTAGGGTGGATTTTCCCTTTGAGGTCCAGATTATCATTCAGTCAGATTCATATGTTTCCTGGAGTCAACAATAAATCAAACCCTTTACAATTCACTCAGCCGGTGGTTATTTATTTTCTAACTTAAATTAGCAACATGGGATCGTTTTTGTGCTCACACACAGTGAGTAGCAGTGAATAAATGTGTTACCACACTTGAAAAACCATGAAATGGTTTTGTATGTATTCATGTTTGTTTAAAGGCCTGTGGACAAGCTGTTTTTAAGTCTTTAAAAAGTCTTAATGTATATCATCAGTTATTTTTTTTAGCAGTAAAGTAAACCTGATATCCTGACACTGCAGGAAGTTGTTTTCAAAAGGGGGGGTTGTGCGACAGTGACCACAATCGCTGCATCTTAACAAGAAGCCTGGAGCAGGAGCATTGGACAGGCATTGTGAATGAGAGAGACAACATATTCTTATGGACTTGCTTTTATCTAATGACCTTTTATTCATTGGTTTTGCATTGCTCATATATATCCTACCTTGTTTTTATTGCTTCTGTTCTGTTTGAAACTGAAATGTTAGTTTATATTCATAACTTATATGTATTTGCTTCACAAAGTGAGTGATGTTGTCTGATGGGAACATAGTTATCACTTAATTGTACTATAGTTCATTATTAATCATGAATTTAGAATGCAGAATATAGTTTGAGCTCAGTGGTCAGATCCACGTTTATATAGGAATACGCTTTAGCTCTTTATTTTTGTTAGATGTTATTCCTATTAAAAAAAAAGGAAGGATTCATGCATGGCATTGTGGCTCATATGCACCTGAAGTGTAACTTTTTTCCTTCCTTCTTTTTTCTTCTACCCTACCTAAGGTTGAGTGAGATGCCACTGACGCTACGTCTAGGAACCGATGCAAGTGTATTTGGTGTTTGATCTGAGAGGACGGACCTGCCACTATGAAGAGTGAGGTGCCATCTGAGGCCCCAGGCAGACAGGACCATCTGAAGGAGCCACTGGTCAACCCAGAGCCCATGGAGGCAGCAAAGAGCTTCCCTGGCAACATGGAGGTGATTGGCAAGGCAGGTAGCGAATTTGCAACGCTATGTGCCGAGTCCAGGCATCGGACCCTGAGGGACACAGGAACACACAGAGACTCGGAAAGGAGCCTCCCTGGGCGCAAAAAACGCAAGAGCCAACAGGCAGGGCCTTCAGACTGCTCCCTGAAGGAGGGCCACATTAGCGAGAGTTCGCTGGCCCCTCAGCGTCCCAGGGTAGAACTCTTGGATCACCCTAGTGAGGATGAACACAATCATGAATCCTCTTTCAGTGACTGTGCTTCCTCCCCTTCCTCCAGCCTGCGATTTGGGGACTCAGACACTCTCAGCTCGGAGGACGAGGGGGAAGCTGGAGCAACGGGGAGCCAACACAAGGCGCCTGCCCTGACAACGGGAGGAGGGACCGGTGTTGGATTGCGCCCCGTTCTAGGTCGAACTCGGGGGAGTCGCTCACATAAGTGGGTGCGGTCAGAGGCTGAGCCGGTACTGCTGAAGCGACCGTGTTTGAGCAGCCGGCGGCCTCTGCATAGGAAACGCTTTGTGAAAACAGCGCCTGGAGGGGCCCAGCGGACTCAGAAGCAAAAGGAGCGACTGCTTCTCCAAAGGAAGAAACGTGAAGTGATTGCACGTAGGAAGTATGCGCTGCTCCACAGCACCAGTAGCTCCAGTGAGGAGCTGAGCAGTGAGTCGTCCTCCCCCTCCTCTACAGAAGCAGAGGATGAGCTGTACGTAGATGTCAGCAGCACCAGCAGCCAGCCCAACAGTGCTGCTGTAGCCACAGGTAAATTACAAGCCTTAATTCTACATTACATTAACATTTTAACATTGTATCCAAGATGTTTTGCTTCACAGCAGGAGATGATTTATGTAGGCTATATCTTATGGTTGAAAGCATTGTGAAAGGACAGAGAATGCTTATGTGTAAATGCAAAGCTGTAGGAAACACCTTTTTACCACAGCATCGGTGCATTCATCTATACTTAGGCACTAGCAAACTTTGTCGCAGTGTGGCCAAAATAATTTTGTATGAATCAAGTCTGTTCTTTATTGAGCAATATCCTATCATAAAGGGAAGTATACAGTAAGTTGTATTATTATTAAATTATAAATTAAACTAAAGTTTTTCACACAACTCCAATAATCCTCTTCTTGTATGCAAGTGAATTTTGTTGTTGTCACATGATGACAGAACTTGCTTCTGGGTTGTTGGTCGATTAGTTTGCATGGC
>CABFOQ010025930.1:12335-48954 GCA_900660455.1 Gephyroberyx darwinii | reverse complement strand
AAAAGGTGATTAACACTGTTCCGCAAATAATAGGTTTCGATTGGTGTACCCTCCACTACATCCCTGGTTGTGCTGTCCCACATTAGACACATTTTTGTCAAATTTGATGAAAATGACACATCCTTTTGAAGAGTGTATATGAGCAATAGCAAACAATAAACACAAAAATCTGAAGAAACAAGCACATATTTTTTACTCCTGTAGCATTTTTGCTTAACCAACTTTTTAACTGTAGGTGTGATGACCATTACTCAGAGATGTAGGTCCAACTGATTGCATCTTCTTGGAGGTTGAGTATTTTCATAGCCGCTAGGTGGCGTTCTAGGTCAGGGTAAATCCTAAAATGGTAGCGACCCCAGTCTGCCTATAACTGACTGTAACTTGATGATCATTGCATGATAAAGTCTGACGTTTCGCAGTATTTTATGATTTATATGTCGGATGAACAGTTTTCTATTAAAAGTGAAATAGAAATAACACATGTTCACTTCAAATCCACTCCTTGATAATGCTGCATCGCGGGGCCAAATCTAGTATAGCGACGAGACCAGTTGGAATGTGGGGCCAAATCACAGTTGGACGCATGAAAACTTCCCTACATAGTTTCATATTACGATTATTCCAATGGCCTCAGTGAAGAGGAATGTCTGTTACACACACACATATCTCAAGTATTGCATATATATGAAATGAATGCATAGTTGTACAAGCAGTAGCACTCCCACTTCCTACGTGTCAGTTACCTTGCACCGCATATACATAGTTATCCAGCAGTTACTTTCATGCATATTTCTCCAGCTCCCATTATATTTAAGGCTTAATGTGAAATACACAGATTTCCACTGCGTACTGCGGGTGTAAACCCCAGAGCAGACAGATAATCCAAATGAAGGCAGAGTAAGTGACAGGCGATGGGATGCAGTGGCAGAGGAGAGGGAAATATGCACCAGCAGGGTAGAGTATAAATAGTTTGACATGCTGTGTGGCTGCTGCCCGGGGCTGTGGCTTATAATAACTGTAAATTCAGATGTCCTAGGTTCCTCCTGTCCTGAGCTGTCAGGCCAGTAAGGATGCACTTGGTCCCTAGTGGGGATATCCTTAAAATAAGAACATAGTGGCGCGCAGGAGGTTTTTTCCTCCCCTTTGACATTGAGTTATGGGGCTCTGGGCTCTGGCCGGTGGTCTGAACAATTTGTGGTAGAGCAACATCACCGCGCACAGAATGAATGATGCCCTGCAGTGTTTGTGTTGGGGCGTTATCAATGTGCCGACTATAAATAATAATTACCAAAAAAATAAAAGGCCCCGCGCTTGACCAGAAGACTTTCATCCAAAAAGTCTGTTTTTCTTTCTGGGCTGAAAGTATTGGGGTTTTTCTCCTGGGCTGGGACTCGATGGGCCACGTGAGCCATGGAGAGATGAGAAGCGTGTGTGTATGCACGCACGCACGCACACACACACACACCCACACACACACATGCACGAAGGAGCACGCACACACATGTAGGTGTATTCGGGTGCACGTATGACCATACATACACGTTAACACACACACACACACTGTAATTAGCTCTCCACTTGCTGCCCCTGCTTTGAAGGGCCCGTCTGTGTGCAAGGGGGCAGTTCACCCTGGGTCATTATCTTCTCGTAAATTTACTCCGTAGCCCAACAGAGCTTTCACCCCGTCCTCCAGAGCCCCACTCAGTTCTTTCTGCAGCTCAGGCCGTGGTATTATAAACTAGGAGAACATTTTGTGGCTTTGGCCTGGGCCAAAGCAAAACTTGGACCCACCCGCTAATTGCTAATTACAAGCCCCTACCCAGCGGTGGCTTGACTTTTTGTCAGGGGCTTCTCTCCTCTCTCTCCATGAAAGGAGCCCTGCAACTTAAGCCGGGCCTGGGCTTTGAGCTACAGCCTATAGGTCCCCTGAGGAGAGCCAGAGATCCACGGCTCATGACTCACAATGTGGCTATATGGCTGCCATGCACATTAACTGGACTTATACATGGCAACTTGACTGTTTTCATAACCTAATATAGCCCTATAGCGGCTTGTCTCCTTTGTGAAGACAATGTTTGAATCTAACATCTTGAATGACAGAGTCAAGGCTTCTATTCTGGTGAGTTTCAAGTCTCCCTCACGATCAGGAGTTCCTTAGTGTTTCAAACTCTTGATTTATGAGGTTATTAATACCTTAGAAACCTCTCTCAAAGTTTTACACACCAGACAGGTAGTGAATAGTAATACTTCAGGTGGCGTTAATTTTAGGAGCCAGCGGGGGGCCCTCCATTCTCTCCGACCTGTCACTGATTAGGCTGTGGAATAAACAAAGCCCTAAATAATAGGATGAGAGCTGCCCGGGGGAGAAGCTGGGGAGTTGTCTCGTCATGTTGCTCACAATTTAGGAGTCTTTTAGAACACTCCCTTGCCCCATAAATCCTCCTCAAGAGATTATCTGATGTGAAGCCGGGGATGCTCAGCAAATCCAAATATTTTCCTGAACAGGTTGTGGATCATTCTCTGTGAGTGTAGTAATTCACTTCCCACACAGCTTGAAACAGCGCATCAGAAAACCATCAATGGCAACGCGAGTCTCTACAAGTTACAAAGTTTGGCTTCGGCGCGAGCTTTGGCCATCGTTGGTTTATTATTCCTCCAAGCCACATAGATTTTGATTGTTTTTGATGTTGACTGCTGTCTTATGTCCAGATATTGTTGAAGTAGTGGCCGTTTGAGCGGGGAGTTTTTGATGATGCGGTGGCGGTGGGCTGCTCCCAAAAGTGCCCTGTCATTGTGAGCTTCAGAAGCCAGAGGCGGTTGACTCCAAAGTCTTTTTATATCTACCTAAAGGTCAGAGGCCGTGTGTGTGTGTGGGTGTTTGTGTGTGTTTGTGTGGGTGTGCATGTGTGTCCTCTCCTGCAGGGCGGCGAAATTCGACCGGTCTGACACCTTTCGCTGTCTAAAGTCCTGTCAACCCAATGACGTTGCCTGTGTGTTGGACCCCGTCCAGTCAGTGTCCCACACCGTCATCTCCATGCCCTCCTTCCGGGAGTTCACAAAGCCAGAGGGTAGGTATATCTCCAGCTTGGTTTGTAGAATGGTGATACACAGTAAACCTTTTGGGCAATGCAGATGGGTAACACCTTCAGCAAAAGGCAAGGAAAGTGACACACATATTGTTCATGTTCATTGTGTATTGTTGACCATCTGAGTTGCGCCAAAAATGTTTTCTTTGTATCTCTGGCTTTCGTTTTTACATTTTCCATCACTCACAAAGATCCATATTCTTTAGGTTTCATTTTGTGACAGAAAGTTATGCTGAATTCCTTGGAAACGACGAATTTGAAGACAGCATGATAACTTGTGGTTTTTCAGTGTCAACGTGGACCTCAGGCTTTGTTTTTCTCTGCAGCTCCATTTTATCTCCCCTAATCTCTGAGGTCCCATCAAATGCATTTCCCCGCAGTTGTCAGAATCCATACGACTACCTCTGACCCCAAATTAGCTATTCCATGATGTTCTCCAGTCTAGGCTTGGCTGGCCCACACCAGAGAGTAAGTGCCATGCTGGTTGGATATGAGTAACCACCGTAATCACATGCAGACAGTGACAGCTGACAAGCATCTATTGGCCTGCATGCAGTGCATGTTTCAGACACACTCATGCTCAACGTCATGGGGAGTTAAGCCCTTGTCATTTCTCATAAGCTCCAAGTTGGGGTGTAAAGGACTGAACAACAGTATTGAAAAGCCTCAACCTCGCCGTGACCCTCTCAATGTACAATAAACACAGACCTTCACCGTCTCCCATTTTATTGTCTTCCTCTTGGAAAAAAATGCAGAGCTGGCATGAGCCTGGCGGCGCAATCCGAGCGTGATTATGAGGGTTTAGGCCTCTAAAAGCTTTTTGTGTCTCTAATTGTTATCTTCCAACAGAGATTGTTTTCCTGAGAACCACGGTGCCGGCTTACGGCTCCTATCACTTTGGCAGCTACGACGTCAAGTTTGACATCCTGGAGGGCAACGTGGAGAATGCCTTCGACATCATCAAGCGGGTTGAGAATGGAATGTATGTGGGTGAGTAGAGGGATTTTGCTTTACTTTGTGAGTTGTGAGGTCTGGGTTGTCTGGATGAGCCAACCAACTGCAGACATATGATAATACCAGCCTACCATGCAGCCTCACCCCTGTACCACCCCCCAGCCTCCGTGACTGGAAATTACATTTTCTCCTTGACAAAGGAGGTGGTTTTCTGACCTAATTTCGCATTTTGAAAAGCCTTTTTTTTTTAACAAACCAAACTCACATGTGCGTATACAAGTGAGTTTGAGGGGGGACAAAGAAAGGCCGTTTCGAAAGCATAAAAATCTTCCACAAGGAAGTTCCGGACCCCTGACATAAGTGCATCTGACATGGCCTGTAATTGTGTTTGCACTCTGGTGGCATCATGTAGCTGTCATCGTCCCTTCGTGTCTGCGTCTCTGGAGAGTTGTTCTCTGACTGGTCTGTTGAGACCGATGAAGGACTGTCTCTGTCTTACCAAACATTTGGCAGCATTTTTTGTGGGTAAAGAAAGCACCATTTAATTCACTTATCCACAGCTATGCTTTTCCCAAGCAGATCATTATCCCCCTGAACTTGTTATGATGGGCAAAATGTACAGGCATGTATTAGTCCTCATGTATTCACACGCACGTCTTCATTTCCATGAATGGCCACAGTTGACAAGCAGTGGCCATCATAGCTCCCCATCTCGCTGGCGACCACCAGCAAGCAAAAGAGCACTAGTGCACTAGTTCAAGTAGGAGCAGCAGATATCATCTTCAGTGGTGTGTAACAACAACACATGTTTGGGTAGGAGCCCATCCCATCCTCTAGTCTGGTAGTGACCCAAGGCTGCTGCGCGCCTGTGGGAGAGCTGAACTGAGCCTTGGCCCCAGGAGGATGAGGGTGTTGTGGGCCCGAGGATGACACATTGTTGGGCCTGTCTGGGTGTTTTTGTTTTGGTTGTGTGCTGAGATGCAGGCAGAGCGGTAGTGGAAGGAGAGTGCCTTCTTGCCTCGCTGATGGATGAAGGGACAGCCTGTCAGTATGCACATCTGTCTTTACAGAATGAAAGGGAGAGAGAGAATAAACACAGTGGAAGGAGTACGAGTCCCCGACCGTCACTGGCTCCTTCTGGGTTGTGGGCGCACGCAAGTGCTCCTCTTGTACACTTGCGAAGAAACAGATGTCTACTCAGCATATGCACCGATTCACACAAGTACACAGGAAACAAATGTATATTCCCAGCAGTAAACTCAACTCACTGTGGAAGTACAACAACACATTATCTTGTGTGGTAAAGCTTTTCTTTGAATGAGTGATGGTGTGATTTTGCAGAACTATGTGTGATATGCTTTGTTTTTGAGTATATGGTACATTGTGTGTGTGTGTGTGTGTGTATGTGTGTGTGTGTGTGTGTGTGTGTGTGTGTGAGAGAGAGACAGAGAGAGAGAGAGAGAGAGAGAGAGAGAGACTCTGTACACAATCTCAAAGTGTGTAAACAACCTTGTGTGCAGCACAGTGCCTCAGGCTGTGAAAGTCTCAGGAAGAAGCAGCTTAGCCCAAGTAGCTTCAGTCATGCTCACATGTAGCTTCCTGAATTCAGAGTGTCCTCAAGGTTTTATGGGCTCCACAGGTCAGGATTAGTCACAGATTTGTTAACCTGTTCTTAGAGAAGTATGTAAAAATATAAAATATAAAATATAAATCTAATCTAAAAAAAATATAAAATACATTTACATAAAATCTAAAGTTATAGGAGTGTGTAAATATATAGTATGTAAAGTTTAAATCATATCCCTAGTATTGCTTATTCACAACCCCAGTATTTATTAGATAATCTGTGTTATATGTATATTATTATGTAGAAAAGAGAAAAGAACTATTAAAATTTGGTATCAA
Source organism: Gephyroberyx darwinii (assembly GCA_900660455.1). Taxonomy (NCBI): domain Eukaryota; kingdom Metazoa; phylum Chordata; class Actinopteri; order Trachichthyiformes; family Trachichthyidae; genus Gephyroberyx; species Gephyroberyx darwinii. The sequence continues at coordinate 43,009 of CABFOQ010025930.1, read as the reverse complement.
TATTTCCAAATGTGTAAAACATGGGCGGCTGTGGCTCAGGAGGTAGAGTGGGTCATCCTCTAATCGGAAGATCGTAGGTTCGCTTCGGTGAATGTGAGTGTATTGTAAAGTGCTTTGAGTGGTCGGAATGACTAGAAAGGCGCTATATAAGTACAGGCCATTTAAAGATGCAGAAAGTTTTTTAGTTAGTCTATGTAATTTTCCACTGCTTCTTCATTGCAAATGTTCTTCATTGTATGTATTCATTCATTAGTATTTCAGTGCAAGTTGGTACTTGGCCTGACAAAAAGCCTCATTGTCTTCATCTGGTCATAAACAGTAGAAAGCTTGAATACAGAGAAAATAAAAAAAATATGGCAGCATCTGGTGGTGGTCAAAGGAAACTACATTTATCAAAGTCATTGAATGTAATGTAATTAGACATTTCCCTGCAACCTCTCCTCACACCATATTACCAGCAAATCTAACACCGTAATGAAAGCTATGTCAGGATACATTATCTTCAAAGTTGTATCATTGTCAACAGTCAGGTGCAGTCAATTGGCAGGTCAGTGGGTGTGCAATGTTCAGTGACATTAAACATATGACCTTTATATACGTGATAGGATACATTAAACTAGGGAATATTTGAATACCTTTTATTTCACATGAGCTAGATAATTTTATATTCATGTAACATATATATTGATAGAGCGAATGGAATTAATTTTGTTCAACATCATGAGTAATAAATGAATGCTTCTTAGACCAGTATGTTCAAGGGGGAAAAAAAGACCTTGAAAGATACACGCTCCATTTAATTTAGAAAATGACACTCAGCACAATTCTAATGTATCTTTCTCTGCTGTAAATTCATAGGCCCATGGTAATAAGCCTTTTGATTTGCTATAAATGAGCATTAATATTCTCCACATTATTAAGCTCAACCTAGTTCACTTTAAAAAAAGCTATTGCATTCTCAATGGTCTATTGCTAAATACCAATGTGTTACTGAGTTAGCTGCCCTTGAGAGCCTAGCAACACGCTTTGGTATACAATTGCGCTCCTTGGCAACGACCAGGCAGGTGTTATTCAAGAAATATGGCTTTTACATTCAGTTTGCAGACACTAGGAATGGAAAAAGGCATGGCGTGTTTTCAGAAGAAATATTAGAGGAGTGCCACAGCTCTGTATTACATACACAAACACACCTTAGTTTTAGGGACACTACATGTACACGTGAACACTGGTTATGCCCTTATTTTCATTCTTGCATGTTTTTTTGTAGATATACAGCTAAGGCAGACATAATTTTACTGGGCAGACTTATAATGAGAACTAAACAACCTAGGAGAAACACACACACACACACTCACATACATGCACACACACAGTGTCCAGGGTGTTCAATCAGACAAAACAACTAAAGGGCAGTCAATAAACATGTATTGTGTGCCTCACCTCCCACCATGAAAGCAAGCATGAATTTGTAGCAGACAAAATGAGTCTTCCTTTCTACATACAGAGTTTGATTCATATGTGACTCATGTCTATAATGTGATGTTTTCTTGTACAAAAAATGCATTGGCCTCATTGTGTTTTCAGTCACTCATGAGTCAAGCTGTCCTACTGGGTCCAATGTGTATTGTGCTCTAGTACTTTAGAAAGAGTATAAAAAAAACTGTGCAGTCAGCTTTAACAAGCACTGAGTCAGATGAAAGCCCTACATGATTTTCTGCATGATTAGATGATGTAAATTTAACAAATGATTTCACAAAAGAAAGCAAGCATCACTTTCAATTCATACCAAATCAACCATGAGGAAGTGATGTTGAAATATTAAAAAAAAACACTTCTGTGGTTGAAGATATTTTACCAGTTATGAATGGAACTGTTACGCCAGTGGCTGCATTGTACATATTCTGTACTATAATTTTAGCTAAAAAAAAATGAAGCTGTGCCTATGTATAAAATGTTCTGGCATATGAGTTCTAAATGACGTGTCTATGTAATGTAGATGCATCACCACACAGGGGCAGAAAAGTCAACATGTTAGCACTAACTGAGGCAAGACCAGCCATCAACTGATAATTTGACCACCATTGTTTAAAAATACACTCCTCTTAACCCCCCTGGCTCATACAGCTTAAAAGCGATAACCATCATTGTTTTTTTTCCTGCTCTGATCATAAGTATTGTAGTTAGTATAGACTAGAAGTATGTTGCTGGCTTTTAATTCTATGCGGTTGTGGCCCAACCACAGTGCTTTCTGACATTGTTTGTTTTACCCATCAGAATTCCATTTTATTTCTAAGGCTACAAAATTATTCAATAACAGAAAGAACATGTTTGGCTTATTAACTTTATTAAGATAATTTCAGGCAAAACATTTCTTCAAAGAGACAAGATAGAAATACATGACATCATTTTAATAGTGTCTTTTAAATTAAGGTCCTTTCCCCACTCACCCACCCAGCACTACAATAACACTGCATCTACCTTTCTGTTTAAAATCCAAACAACCATTTTATTGAGACAGAACAAAATCTGGACATTGTTATTGATCTTGAGTGTTCAAATCCTTTGTAGAGCCATTGTACCCACACAAAGTAAGCAAGAATCATGCAGCAGGAATCCACTCATGTACTGTAAATGTAGAGATGTTCTATTTCACATCTACACATAGAAGCACACACACATGCTTGCACACACCCACATACACACACATACATTCATACACACACATTCCATGAGATGTGTGTGGATTTTTGGCGTGAGTCTATCTCTGAGGAGGAAGCTGTTGTCAGAGGTTGGGCAGGGATCTGCGGGGGTAACAAGTGAATTAACTGACAGCCCGTCTGATTTACCCAGTTTTCTGTCAGTGCTCAGACAGAGCCTGACAGTCAATTAGGCATGATTTACTCAGGTACAGAATATATGATATTTTGAAAAAAATGAATTTGTCAGATATTGCAGACATTTCCTCTAAATTTGAACAATCTTCGAGCACTTGCTAGCCATCACATATTCACTATTTTAAGTTTGCATGGTTCCTGCAAACTAGGTGAGTGTTGTGTATAAAAGAAAGATGTTATTATGCCAATCAATCCTCAGCCCAATTGAAAATCTATGTTGAGATTCAGTCATTTAAAATGTTCTTCCCCCATCCGCCAGCTGAGCATAACACAACGAGCACAGCACAATGTCAGGATGTCTGGTATCAGCAGAGATAGATCATGTTATTGGACAGCAGGGGAATCTTAGGGTGAGAGCAAAAGTCAAACAGGGGTAAAAACAACCAATGAATGTATTGTCTGTGACATGATTAGTTTACAAAGCGTACAATTTGAACTAAATTCTAAAATAAAAAAAAGATACATCCATCTGGTTAGAAAAAAAGAAATTACACAAATCTTGTGCATTTGATAAGTGCGTTAATGGGGAAATTGTCCCAGTTCTTTGAAAACAGAAAATAACAAAACATATGGAAATGATAAAAAGAATATCAAACAACACTTTTCTAAACACTTTTAAAATAAACTACTTATAGACATTACATACAAGTTTACCCTCATTATATTGCACAAATACTCAAGTGGCAATTTTTCCTGTCCCTCTCTCATCTGTTTATTACAAAAAAAATCAGGCATGCACAGACAAATGTGTGTGTATGCACATGCACACACCTGCGCACATGCAGAGAGAGAGAAAATCAGCTACATAGTTCAAATACAGACAATGAGGAAACATGGTCATTTTACAAATGCAGTGTTGGTTTGGAAAAGACGTCATATTCAACATTTTTGGTATTAAGTTTCAAAATGAATAAATTATTGTAAATCTCCACATTGGAAGGTAACTGACTAATTGCAAGGCGTCTTCAGAGCTATGGCTGTGGTTACAATTGGAAGTTTTGGAAGGACTGTCTGCCTACTTATACCACGCACTTGCTGTGTAACGAGAATATTTAAAAAGAGGTAAAAGGTAGGCAAAAATATAAAATACATTTACATTTGTACATTGCAACAAATAATGGATTCACACCTACGGATCAATTGTCAATCTACAGCTGTAACCATCATAGAAGTCCCCATCATGCATCTATCCTGCCTCTATCCAGCATTAGCACTGCAGCGGCTGATGCAGCCTATCCTTTTTCAAATGTAGAAGTTAATAATTTTCACGCTAAATTCACATCTCTCAAATGACTAGTTCCAGATCTCATGCCTTCTGACAGCTAAAACTACACTTGAATTTCTTAAACAATATTCCTCATGGGGTAAGGGCAAATGTGGTTGACTAATGCATTGTTGTAGGCAGTACACGCAATAAAAAGTACTACTTACACTATAATTTCTTCTGTAGTCCCAATTCCTCTGCACGTGATATTAATGATTCATCTATTTTAGGTTACAATAATGATAAATGGTGATTACTCACCATTCACATGAATTCACGTGAATAAAATTAACACTTTTGTTCACAAATGCTAATTTATGCTACTTTTGGGTCATACTTTGATTTAAGATTGGTCTTGTTTAGTAATGAAGAATACATTTGTCTGTAACTTCCAATAAACATTGAAAAAAGTACTACTTTGACGTTCAGGCCCTGATATAGCTATGGGAAATGAAAATGGAGTCATAAATTCTTCTTGTGATTAATGATTTATGACCTGGTGCAAAACTATATGATGCAACTCAAGTGAAACAGAATAAAAAATGAAAAAAGCAGAAAAAAATATAAGTTCACCAGAGAAATCTAATGTTAAGTTTAAACTCAACTCCAGACTTCTAAATAACAGGAGGTAGCCTTTAACCATTGTCTTCTAACTCCAATTAAGACAAATACTCCTTGGAGTGAGCATTATGTTGATTTATTTGAAATCCTTAAATGGTGAGTCTTTTAGTCCCCAGGATGCTGCTGATAATAACAACTTATTGGGCTGACTTAACCGAGAGCCATTTGCACTCCTAAGCAAGGGTGCGAATGCAAAACTGTTTCTTTTCTAAAGTTTTTCAAAGTCAATCTTTGACTGGTTTGTCTCCTGACCAACTCTTATTGTGCTGCCATCACATAAGCACAATTCATTGAAAGGAATGCAATGAATTTCCTGTTAGTTCTTGGGGGATATGCTTTGTTTTTCCTGTTGCTGGGAGCCAATGTATTTTTTCTCTTGCCCTCTTTAACTTCCTGTCTGGGAGCTTGGCTTTACAGGGAGGCTGGAGAGGTGAGTGTCAGGAGTCATTGATTAGACTACTGCTGTCTCTCACCCAATCCCTTCCTCCTGCTATTCCAAGCCCCCAGTTCACACCTATTTCAGGCTTGTTGTGTCACAGTTAGAGTTGTGCTTTTTAATGAGAATGTAAGGGGCAAGGAGGGGAGAAATGCTTCTTAAGCATTATTAAAGAAAAACCCAAAGCACAAAACCTATATAAGTGACTTTGAAGGGAGATAGTGGTGCTGTTGGTGGTAGAGGTGATGATAACCTCATGCCATGCTGCTGGTTGGTGTGCTTTGGGTGCTGCCAATGCTAGCATTGGCACTACTGTTCTCGGAAGGAGATGGGTTGGTGGAGACGGGTTGTCGTTTTGTCACTGAGCAGGGACATCCTGGACAAAGAGGAGAAATAAGAAGCCAATAAGAAGAAATAAAAACAAAAGAAAAAAGAATAGAAAAGAGATGAAGATTTACTCACCAGAAAGATTGGCTGCAGTTGAGCTCATGTCCAGTCCGGTTGGGTATCCTGAATACAACAAAATGAGACAAATTAAAATCTAGAGAAATATTATCCCAATGAATATTCAGATATTTTTAGAGTACAAAGGTCCTTACTTACCTGTTTTAATCTTGATAAACCACAGAGCTCCAATAAGCAGTACTCCGATCAGGAACCCTCCAAATGCAATGCCCAACACAGCAGGTAGGCCAAAATCAAAGCATGGTGGTGCTGAAATATACACACGTGAAAAATTCATGTATGCAAGCCTCACCTACACTTAATACCACAGAGCTGAATAACTAAAGACTGATAGTCTTTATTTGTATAATTTTAATTTCCCTATCATAAAGATACAAGCAAAGCCTCTATACGGTAAAGATAACAATTTCATTGAATTCGTGAAAGTTGAGGATTAGCTTCTGAAATGATGAAATTTTAGTTTACAGTTAAGCCCGGAATTGGCGATGACCCTGGGGCAGGTTTTGTGCAAGTTTGCCCCACACAAGCTGTTCCAGTGATTGCAGACATAGTAGAAAACAAAACAACTTTGGGGCCAGTAGCAGAGGAAAAATCACTCTCCCTCACAGAAGCTCTGAAACCAGTACTGCTGACAAGTCAGGCTCAGGCGTCTCACATACACATACACTTGTGCACAAACATAAGATTGCGTGAAACCAAGCAGATAACCAGTGCACACTTTCTGACACACACACATTTCTCTTTTCCTGAACTAGAGAAAAGCCAGAATACTGTCCTCTATCCTTCCTGCATCCTGTTTGTTTGGCAGAACATTTTGCCACCATCCTGTGAGTCATGTGCATTTGCATGATTGTTGTTGTTCAAGGTGTTAAAAGTTCCTCGCTGGGAGAGGAGATGAACATGCAACATGTATGAACATAGTGACAATATACAATGTACATAGTTGTCATTTAAATTTTTAAGTTATTGAGAGTTATTGAACTACTGGCATATTATTCAAGAATAACATGATCAAACAAAGACCCTGGACCAGCTGGACTGTTTTCCTACTGGATCAGTTGAGACAAACTGGACCCAGAGAACTGAACTAGTGACATCTTGTGGTCATTTGGGCTGACTGGATCCCAGAGTGCCAAAATTTGCGACTCAGTTAATTAGTCATTTAATCAATGAACAACATTCCTTACACTAGGCTTGAACCTAAATGGGCCAGAAAAATTATAGTGTCCCAGGGCGGCTTCCTCTTGAGTTTTTTTTATTTATTACTTTTTTCTATTATCAGTTGGTGTGGTAGTTTGCGTGAGTGTGACTTTGACAGCAAAGCTGAATAAACAAGGGCAGGAAGCAGAAGCTCCAGTGCAGGTGGAGAGGAGGGGACAGACAGCAGGCCTGTGCTATGACTCCCAAGAGCCCCATGTGGGGAAAACTACCAAACAGGAAAGATTGCTGAATGAGGGAACCAGCCCTGCTCAATCAAGGGGGGCAAAGCTCCCAGCAGCAAGCTGTCAGCTAGTTTTGCTGATATTACACTCCAACGCTCCAACACTAGCCACTGAATTGAACTGTCTACTTAAACATAACTAACTAATAGATCTGAGCGCGCTGGCATTGATTGATGATGTTTGTAGTTACTTGGCAAGCAAGGATGAAAGCAACTTTTAAGTCAATGAGCAGTTGCCTGGTTGGGGGGAAGCATGTTCCTTTATTACCAGTTCCCTTCCTCTATTTGAACAGGTCCCAGAGTCTCTCCACAAACTTTGAATCTCTTTTACATGACCGCCAAGTTGTGACGGCAATGCCCAGGAAAGCATGAATGAGCCGACTACTCAACTTCCCCACCACCAACATCACAACATTGATGCACCCAACTTGTATCATCCTACTCTCATGTGAAATAGAGGAAAAAGGAAGTTCAGGGAATAAACAAATCTTTCATCAATCTGGCAGAGAAGTGTGCCAGATCATAACACCAGCCTCAGGTTCATCAACATTTTTTCTTTCTTTCTCTTCTTGCCAAGAAATTATAAATAATGAGCTCCCCCTGTGGGTGACATGAAGGCACTGAGGAATGTGAGATGTGTCCCTGTATCATCTGCCTGGAGATGGTCCTTTCTTTGAAGAGACACCTTCCCCTATTAGAGTTAAATGTGTTGAATGCTCTGACAATAGAAGCAGGCCCAGTGCCTGTTTGGACAGTGCTTCAGTCAGACCCCCTTGGAAACACAAAGGACCTTACTTCCCTCCCCTGAGGGTCATTACTCATGATTGTGGCCACAAGGTCAGACTGCAGACCTTCCTAAAGGAGGAGGCCCTGCCCCGCACCCCCGTACTGGCTTCACTGCATATCCTGACCTCATTGCCATGACAACAGCCTATGCAGCCTTCATTGTAGATGGAAAGCAATAATAGGAATGAAAACAAGAAAGAGCCAGCAACCTTATATGTGAATTGTACCCAAAAAGAAGTAGAACATTCCAAAAGCTGAATTGTTGGGACATGTTACATGTTGTTACATGTAGACAATGTAATGAGTCTACCGATATTATGCTTGATAGCAGTGAGCTGAAATTATTTCATTATCTTATCTTGTTTGAAAGCAGAGACAATTATATGTGCAACATATGTGCAAGTCTGATGCCAAAGCTAATTGGACATTAGTAGCAGCTGGGTTGGTGAAGCTCTACTAAGTGGACAACACAAATAAATTGGTTGAAGGACACTTTGGAGTTTTAATTGAACTCACTTGGTGGTGGCGTATATGGCTGGGTAACCAGATTCCTCTTCACTCTTCCGCCGTATCCACATTTCTAGTGAGAAGGTCAAAGAAAACACACATACATTTTTCTTAGCAGCTCATCGACAAAGCTTTGTTTTGTGTTAATGAATTGGATTGTTGGCATGATGTACATGGCTGATCAATATCTTCATTTGACAAGTGGACCAGCTATAAAAATATTATATAATAAATCATAATCATAAATCATGATTGAGTAAGAAGCGTTACATTTAGAATCATTTGGTCAGAGCAGACTTGAAATCAAATGCCAGAAAAGAGAATTATCTATTTAGGAGTCAATTTCCAACACCCTATGCATCCATCATGACAAACAATGAAACTTCATCATTCAAAATTTCAAGTGATTTGTCATCATTTTGCCAAGCAAGGATTACCTACTATACCGTAGCTATTACAATTTGTTTTTTGTTCTACCATAATTTTGTATAAGTAGGTGTCAGCAATTGTTCAGCAAGGTCAGAATAAGCTTTTTCTGTCCTTTTCAATACCATCCTTATCAATGTACATACTCCTTGCTTGGTCAATCCTCAATACTGGGCTATGTATGCCCAGTATACACAATGAACACTTGAATAAAGATTTAATAACATTTATTTTTTATTTATAAACATATTTGTTTTGCAAGTAATAGTAATTTGAAATTCTATTTGACCTTTTTGTGTCTATCACACATACATGAATTCCTACCTCACTGTAGCAAAGTTTGACAGAGCATTCCAGATCCCAGGTAGTGGAGGCCAACTCATGAAGTTGATCCAAGGAGAAGCTGACTCGGGTACTGTTGGGACAGACTTTTAAGGAGCAGGCCTCAGGGATGAAGGGCATCTCCTTCACCACCGGGCATGAGCCCTTGGAGCGCACAAAGCAGTTCATCACTTTGATGGTCAGGATAATCTCCCCTAAAGTGTGCCCTGAGATCTATAGGAAACAAAAGAGGAATGGAATGGACATAATTTGATCAATGAGTTGGGAATGACTTGCATCTGTCAAATGGGCATCAGTTGGGCATGGCAAAGTATGCACCTGCCATACCTTAGCTGTGCACCTGAAGAGTGAGCTCCAAGACTCTTTAAAATAATTGAAAATTGAATACCAAGTACAGTTAGCTATTTGTTTTTCAAAAAGTCTATCTAGGATAGCAAAGACAAAAACAAACTTTTATAATATACTTACAGGGTAGCCAGGATGCTGGCACCCTGACAAGAACATGTGCATGTGTGTGAGCCAGTGTCATTGAGCATTGCCTCATAAAGCTAAACCAGGCATTGCATTTTTCATAACTCCTCAAACACACTCATTAAGTGAGCTCAGCACATATTTTTTCATCAACTTCATAATGTTAATGCATAATGCTTCTGGTTTAAGTAACACTGATTCAAAAAGTATAAACATATAATAGCTTTATGATATTTTCTTGCATTGTAAGAGCATGTTTGGGCTTGCTGGGACATTTGTTGTTTTTACTTATCACTACGTTGTTGCTACCTCTCTACCGATCTTTTACATCATTTATGCCTAGAACTATTGTACTGTATTGATGCACCTACCTCTACCAACACAATGTCTTTTTACTATGAACCCAATCACAAAACTATGGTAGAAGATTGGCAACATTTCTTGAATTTTTATTGAGCAGGAGAAGAGGTGGGAGATCATGAGATATAGAGTACGTCCACACTAAGCCGTTTAAATTTGAAAACAGTGTTTCCGGGTCTAGCGTTTCCAAAAAGCTCGCCGTCCACACTAGACCACCAAAAACGCATAGCTCCTTCCACGGGCATGTGAAGACCACTCGGCCGCTCGGCTGGAGCATCATCATTTTCTCTCCAGGCAGGAAGTCTCCATTTTCGCTGTCCACACTACAACAGGGGGCCGACGTTTTCAAATTCATCCACTTGGGAGAACGTTTTCAAAAAGCTCCGTTTTGGGGGGGTAAAAACGCCACCCCAGTGTGGATATAAGACAAGTATGCGTTTTCAAATTTACCCGGCTTAGTGTGGAAAAGGAGAAGGGTGGCACTAGGGTGAATGGGGTTCTCACCTCTGCATAGATCCTCCTGTCACTCTGCACCTTGGTGTTGGTGTCCAGGGGAGAACGGTAGTCTGGGGAGGTGTAAAGCTGCATCAGCAGGGGCATCCTGTCAGGGGCACTAGTTGTGATGGGGATGCCTGGTACTTGTACCTTTTCTGTGACTGAGACAAAAAGGGCTAAAATAAAAAACACATTCACATGTCGACCATATCATTGATATCATATTTAGTATTTAGGCTTATTGTTTTAAGTTAACATTGTAGCATTGCACCACTCTTTAAACTCTGAAAACATAGAAGGCTTTGGCTTACACTTTGAGAACTTCAAAAAGCCTTAATGTCCTTAAAGATGTAATTTGTACTGCAGCATAGCACATACTTTTAAATATTATTTGAAATGATGGTAATGATAATGCAGATGAAGTAAATTGCATTGTCTCTAGGTTATAGATTTTGGCAATACTGTATCTACACCATTTATAGAGAAGAACATTTTTCATCTTTCTTCATCTTACCTGAAAGGTTGTCTTTTTTTCCAAGCACCAGTGAAACCATAGGACTCTGTAGTCTGATTTCAGAGTAGCTGGTGAAAGTATTGGCTTTGAAATGCTCCAAGGCCTTCTTCTGCACATCCTCTGCACTGTCACTATTCAATGTAACTGAAGGTGGTTGTCTATGTGTGAATCTGGTCAGCAGGATCTCATTGTTAGACTGTAGGAAGGGAAGAAACTAAATCAGTTAGGAGGGAGATTGGTCTCGGGCTGGAAGACAATTAAATCAAATTAATATTAGGGACAGGCATGTCCTTTCACTGGCATGGAATACTTTATTGTGTGTCAGAGATTGTTTCACCATGTTATAAAGTTAGTTATATAACAGTATTGGCTATTTGAATTGATATACTAACATAGAATGCAAAGTCTTTGATGGCTTAATACATGATATATGATTGATGATGATAACATATTAATATATGATTGTGGGAGAATAAATATGATGACCATCTTTATTATAACTACTGGAGTGTTATCAGTGCTGCTTACACCAAACTTTGTGTGTCGCGGGTTATGGAAGCTCCAGGTGGTGCCTTGAGGGCCTCTCAGAAACACACTGATACTCTTCTCTGTGTCCACATGAACTGATACATAGCTGCAACAAGAAGAATAAAACATTACAAAGTTGCCTTGTGGTAGCTGCAAACGACATCAGAAATGACTATATACACTTTTATATAGTCATACATGCTGACACCAAGGTCAAGGATAATATATTCCTTCAACTTATCCTTGACCTTAGTGCTGCATTTAACATAACCAAACACCTTAATTGAGCATCTTAGAAATAGTGTGGGAATTATAGGTGCTATTTTAAAAGGGTTTAAATCTCAAATTTCACATTTCTCAGTTGTCTTGGGTAGTGACATGCCCAAATGTTCCATATTCGGTCCCATTTCTGTCTCTATTGATGTTCCATTTATGATTTATTTTCATGGTTATTCAGATGATATCCAACTTTATGATTCAAGTTGTCTAGCAACTTACTTTAAACATTAAAGCTGCACTATGCAAGATTTTTAGGAAATTTTATCAGCATAAATCACAAATTGGGGTTGCAACAAGGAAGAGTGTCCATTCCCCCTTATTGAAAAGCTGTAGATTCACCCTGTTTGCCAAGATTAATTAAAGGTATTGGGTATAATCTCTCCATGCACAGGAAGTGATGAATTGAAACTTAATACAAAATTGTGCTCCGTCAAGACAAAGTTGGACTCACCAACGATGGCTTAACCTGCTGTGAAGTTTTTTCACCACCTTCACCCCCATCAGCCACTAAGAAGAATAAATGTATGTCTGAGGAGTGTGCAGTTTACTGACATCACATTACATGATTTCTGGGTGATGAAGTCCTTCAAACTTTCAAACAGTTATCTATTGCTGCCACTTGGGGCCACCAAATTATTAGGTTGCTTAGTGCAGCTTTATGTGTCAGATCAAAATGTCAAAATCTCCTAGAATTCAGGTTTTACTTTGATTTTTTTAAAGATTTTATTAATTATTCATAACACAATGCATGGTTTAAGCCCAGTGTGCATACAAGCCTTTTAAAACCATATGAACAGAGACTTAGACTGGGATAGATTCTGTTTTTGTGTTATATAAACTTACCTTTCAATGTTATTGATATTTATAGATCCATTGTATTGTGATATATAATGTAATAACATTTAAATAAGTTACTGATTCATTTATTTCATTTTGTCGGTCTTACTGTAGATGCATTTGAATACTGTATTTCTGTCATTTCTTTAAAAAATTGTAAATTGAATATTCATATGGTTTGTATTATTGCAATTACTTGATTTGCAATAAACCTAAATTTGTTACTTTCAGAATTGTGTTGTGCTGGTAGAACAGTCATACATTGCTAATGTACAAATATTGCATTGCATTACAGATAGCAGACATGTACTAAAATACAATTCTATGTATAGCAAATGTCAAAGTTTACCGGATGGTGGCATTCTCTGGGATGTTGATGATGTGAAGCTCTGTTTCATCATTGGGGTTCTGATGTTGCATGGAGCAAGATTTGAATGAAGAAGCTAAGGGTATTGTTTCAAACTGCATGAAGTGCTTCATTGATGGATCTTCATTTTCAAGTGTGCAGTCACTAGAACCAAGTTTGGTTCCTGTAAAAATGGTTAATATTGTTTTCATCAGCATGCAAAACAGAAATGACATTTTAGGGCAATTTATAAGTCAATATAATTATCGTTAGAAGTTATAAATAGAGCCTTTGCAGAAGCATTCTACAACCACTAAACCATGTTGGGATACCACATAATTACTGCCTAATCCGATTTGCTGTTGTCAACATTGCAAACACAATGGTCAACTCTTGTTTGGTTGGCTGATTGAATAAGGCAGGAAACATGTTGAAAAGAAATAATTTCATAGCCTTCCAAAAAGCAAGGACAAATAACAAAACCATTAACCCAAAAAAGAAGCCAACAATCGAAAGCCTCAATCAATCACAAATACCTCAAGGCTCAGGGTCTGCTCAGATCATTTCATATCTATCATATCATTTTACCTAGGCATAGCTTTCCAAATATAAGGCTTGCTATCCAAATAAGAGTCAACAATACATCTTATACAAGAAGGAAATGATTGAAATGAAATGAAATAAAATGAATTATTGCTAGCAAACACAACACCACATCTACTGCTTTCACTGCTTAGCAAAGCAAAAGAAGCATCATGGATTTGTTTACACAGCTGTTGATTTAACTAGCGTTACCTAGCCTAGCTAGCTAGCTAGCAAGATTGGTGACTAAATCTAAGGCATTAGTATGACTATAATGTTACTTCCCAAAACTTTGACTACAACTGTTATTTAGAGCTGTGTAATTTTTAACCAAATCTATTGCTTTGTTTTGTTGTAGTAGTATATGTTTCCCCCATGTTTATGGAAAATTGCTCTAGCCATCTAGGTGCTAGTAAACCAGTGGGTGGTCTTGATTAACTTCTGCTTTAGCTCCCTATAGTGACGGGGTGCTGGTCCTCCACTAACCTGTAAGTGGTCTAACAGGTTGGTTGGTATGGTTGCTATGGTATTTAGAACACTCCTGCAAAAGGTCTATTACAGGTAGTAGGTAGTTCAATGTGGCCGTCCTCACATGAATTTGATTTAATCAGAAAGGGATTATATTATGCACATTGGAAAAGAGGAGGTACGTGATGAGTTGTCACTAGCTGCCTTGGGTAAAGCATACATCCAATCTTGGTATGTATGGCTACTTACTTAATTGTGTAATTAGTGTATAATTACCATCCTCATTCTTTCTGAGGGTACCCATACCTCTACCATCAAGCCAAAACATTACCTCCTAAAGTTAATCAATCTCTGTCTCAAGCGTAGTGTCTCTGATAACACTTCAAAATCATATGGTTGGATGTATGGATGTAATTCTCACCCTCTCTTCCAGTAGAGAAGATTCTTCCGGCATTTTGGACAGTGGTGAATGAGGTCACACCCCCAAACCTCTGTGTAGCCCACTTGATGAGCTCATCAATTTCAGTAGGGAAGTCTTGGTGGTGGACATTGTCTGGATGATCACCAAATAACTTAATTGTAGATTCATTCTTTACCTGGAAAGTATAACCAAGATCCTGTTGATTAGTCTCATTAATCATATAATTACCAGAAAGAGCTGAGTCAGCATCACCTTTATTGGCAAGCCATCTAGGAAATTGTCTTAAGGATATAAAAATAGGCATTTCAAACTATTAAGCCAGCACTAAGCATGTCTGTCCACTCAATGCTGCCACAGTAATGAGAGTGAGTCAGCTTTTTATTTAAAGAACTTTAAGCAAAATCTTTGCTAAAATTTTGTGACCAAAACACATTTGTCCATCTCTGACTTTCATTTCTCCATCACTATTTCTTACCCCCACCCACTTCTCTCTCTATTCTCTAAGCAGGGTTCAGTTGAAAAGAAATGTTTATTATGGTTAAGTGTCCACGAGCCCAGTTGCTCAACCCTGTTGGAGCCATGGTCTTTCCTTTGCTTCCTGAGTGGGGCCAGGAAATGGGACCTTTTTTAACTTTGTGCGTCAGCAGAGTCGGCTGGAATCTGGCTCTATGCAAGGTATAAATATATACATCCATCCCATAGACCAGACGCGCCGCTGTTTCCCTGTCTGAGCCAATGGTAAATAATGGAATTTACATGAAGCACTCATGAATGAGAAGAGGGGGGTAGGGGTTGGGGGAGTCTACTGGCAGAATAGACTACTAGTCATTTGGACATAGCTAAACAATCTTACGCCTATTGATGCTCATGAAAAAGTCATTTTGCTGACTGAACTATGGTTTTATGTGCCAGCACAATTAGATCATTACAGCAAACAGAGCAGTGTCCTTTACGTAACAGATGGATGGAGTGATACCCATTTACCTTTTGGATTCTGACTCAACAATGACTTCATTCTTTATGTCCCATCAATGTTCTCATCATTTTTACTCATTATATCCCAACTAGTATGCAGCTGGACATCTTGTTTGAACTAGGGGTGACCACAGACCATATGGGGGCTTATGTTTTACAATTAGTACCATTTCACAAAAATCGAGGGTATGCAAACTACAACTAATACAATGATACATTGCACAAATTCACAGGTGTGCTCTCTGCTTTGTTAACAAGGAGCAGATTAGTCACTACTCTAGTTTAGCTATTCCCTAGTTTGTTTAGGTGTTAAGGTGAAAACAGTGGGATGCTAGTGTGCTGAGTAACCTTGGAAAGAAGATCTATAATTGTGTTCTCTTTCAATGACCCTATTAGTGTTTATCAAAGAAAAAAACCCATTACTATAGAACCAGAAAGAGAATGAAGGATTTAAAAGGAAAACTATCTGACATGAATTAGTCTCTGCAGAATCAGTTAGGCGTTGTGCAGCCTCACATTAATGTTCAAGGATCTCAAGGATGTAGTCAGAGCAAGGAGCAACGGAATACAAGAGTCAGGAAAATAAACATCACTATCACTGTGAGCTTTTTGTTAAGACTATTAAAAAAAGATTAGGATAAGCTTTAAAGCCATTGCTTTTGTATGGTACTCTGAAGATATCCTGAACTGTTTCTATGGAGGCATTTAAAATAAATTTGAATGCAGAACAAACTCTGACCAACTATACTGAAAAAGAACCATGAGGCCCAACAAGGTTCTAAGAGGTTGCAAACATTTTGCTGAGCCATGGCCTTTTTGAATACAGCCATGTGCACTGGGGTCACCTTTGGGAGTCTAAGGAGAATTGTCACTAACTGTCAAACTGGTAACATCCTCTGACACAGAACAGATGCTGTTATTCTCAATCTGCCTGTAGTAAAACACTATTACTCCCCCAGTGATATTGCTCATCCCACAAAAACACCCGTAGTCAGGCAATGTTCTCAGACCCTCAGCAGGACATGATGCAAGATATGCTATCAGACTGTTATTAGCACATCAGTGACTGCTGACATTCCTGTATTCCTGTCCAACATTTCATCATCCTTATTGTTTTTTTTATGTGGGCAAGGTTTTTAACACAAAAAAAACATTACATGGCCAGTGCAAAGGGAGAACAAATTGTCTGTTTAAGTAAAGGAGATGCTAAAAGGCTTGAATATTGATTTGATCATACTGACTGTTGTTATATACATGAGGCTTAGGTTTTTAATCTACAGATAATTCCATGTCTTAAGTGCAATTTAAAATAACCAATGTTATTTATTTAGAAATAAAGTGGTCCATTACTAACCTATTTCCAGGCCACAACTTTGAGGCAATCTCATTTATTTCGACCCCTCAAACCTATCAGATGTGTGTTTAACATAACCCATTTCATTTGATGATAAAAAATAATACCACTCCCTGAGAAGATGTTAATTTGTCCTTACAAACTAAAGTGACAAACTCATTAGGTTGTTTCAATTACAATATTTTTATTTATGAATCCACTTCAAAGCCAACAGCCTACAGATGCCCATTTAAATCAAAATAGTTCAATAAACCTCTACCAACTACCAAAATGTAATCAGTCATAGAAGTAGTTGTCTTGTATTTAATTAGAAACTCTGCTCAAGCAAATGAGCAAATAGTGTTTGTGGTTTCACTGCATTCAACTCAGCAGATATAATTTGACAACAGCGTGTAAAAGTAAAAATCTTCATTCATAAATATCAAAAATATTATGACAGATTCCTTTGGCCCTTCTCATTGTGGGTAACTCTAGAACTCCACTTTGGCCACTTTACCAGTTTTATAGTGTGTTGCAATAAAACACAAACTCTCTCACACAGAAAAGCCCTTGGGGATTATCAGAGTAAACAAGGTTAAATGTTTCTCCAAACTGGCCCAAAGGGCTGCACAGCCGTGGTACTCTGAATCAATGAAAAACAGCTGCTGCTAGACAGCAGCTAAGTACATCTGGAGAATATTAGACAAAATACTCTCAAGTCAACATAACCATTCATCAGTAGCCCAACAATCTGTTATTAGAGGTTCAAGCCCATATTGCTTTTGTAGTGGTTAAATATCGGTGGGCTATTTGAAAGCTCATTCTTGTTCTGTTTATTAATTAAATAATGTATTCTTATTCTTTAGTACATAACTTTGGATTTATAAATGTATAACCTGATGCATACATTTAGCTAGCAACTCCATTCTAACTTTAAATTGTTCAGCTACTTTAAGAGATTTATTATTAATTAAATATATCTGACAGTGGCGCAACAACTGCAAGTCAGAAATAAAAATGTAACAAACATCAGTTTGTCCTATAGACCTGAAACTTATATGGCTGTCCTTTCTCTACAATTTAAAATAATAATAAATATAATAATTTCCCCTAAGGCTTTTACCTATCAACACCAAATTTGGCACACATGCAAAGGGGACCTTGTTACAAAAATTGTAAATAAATGTGCCTTATTGGATGAACAATATGGCCTCCATCAACCAATGAACCTGACAAAGGGCGTAACCCAACACATAATTAGCTATAACTCATCGTTTTCCCATTCATCATGAAATTTAGTAAAAAAGTTGAGCAGGGTACATGAAGCATCTGTGCTGCATTTTAAAATCAACACATAGGATGTGCCACAAATGCAAAAAAAATGTATATCTCATAATTTGGAGGATCAAGTCATATATTTGGTACATATACTTTACATAAGTTAAAGCCATAAGATAAAGTTTAGTTGTGATTGGTCAAAGTGGACAAGGCCAATGACATGGTAATTGCAAATTGGCTTAACTCAAGGTGGGTTCAAACTGTCATCATGAAACTTGTTGAACTCTTCAGAAACTCAAGAAGAACAGAAAGACAAAGAAGACAAACCTCATATTCCTTTAAAGCTGAGCAGTGTGACTTTTGGCCAATAGTTTTGAATTTGATGCAAGTTAGCATATTAGAAGAAAATTGGTCATCTTGAGTTGCGTATCACATGTTTACATAGCACATGTAACAACAACATGGGGAAAATGAAGTGGATAACAAAACAAAAAAATGCAAGAGATACTGTACTCACATATATGTTGACATCTGTGTTAACGGCGTATTGTGCAAAAGACATGCCTGGTGTTGTTGTTGTAAGGATAAGGTGCATTGGCTTGGCAGTGGTCAAGTTGAGAGAGAACATCTTGGCATCCTGTGAGGAACCACAGAATAACATTTGGTTACCCAAAACAATACTTAGCATCAGGACAAAAATGAAGTTATACTGAGATATTGCAAAGTCCATTGCTTTTAAAACTTCAGGCTTGTATTTACAATACACATAAACTTGCGTTCACACGTTCACATATTTACAATGTCTCTTATACAGCTGCTTGATGATACAGTACTTGAGCATGATAATGAGTTAATGTTGAATAAATTCATATATTGACAAAGTCTTCGAGTTATGAATTAATTGAGTATATTTATTAACACAAACAAGCTGAGCTCAGGAGAGTTGTACACACAAGGTATGGTATGCAGAGATTATAAAGAAAGGAATAACAAAGAGGCTAGTTTCTAACATCTGCAAGGTCATACTGATAGTTTAGTCTGAACAGTCAGTTCTGCGTGAAAGGGCTTCTAAGGGAGCTAGAAGAAAGGACATGAGACAGGTCTAAACACAATCCACATATTCTTACAGGGACATACATGCAGCAATAAAACCTGCACACATGATGACACATGGCCTAAGTTACACAAGGCATCTAAACAGTTCTTTATTGCAGCACTAACTCGAAGGGGCATAGAGTCGCAGGATACAGGAGGAGAGGAGAGAGAAGAGAGAAGAGAGAGAGAGAGGGGGAGAAAAGAGAATAATAAGATACACTAATAATTGTGTGTGGAGGCAAAACACAATGCTTTGGAGTGTAATGTTAATTCTGATAACCCAGCATGAACAAGAACAACTTTACAAAAAATAACACCAAACATCTGAGGCTATAATAACCATTACTATGCATCAGCATGTCAACAAGGACCACAAATAGCACTACATATGCTACATGCAGTAGCTACAGCTTGAACAACATGTATGGTGGGCAGAGGAAGTGCGGCAGTGGTGTAAATTCCCACAGGAACTCTGCACTGATTAGGAAGAAAAAGAAATCAAGTGGCATAAACATTTTTTGCTTCAAGCGTTTTTGGGGAGAGGGTCAGTCAGGGGTGACACACAGGCTAGAGTACAGCACAGTTGTATTATGGAATCTTATTTGCTCACACTTTGCTGTCCACCATATGGGAGCTACTGTATTGCCTATGATGAATTATAGGGACATAGTGTACAATAGTGAACCATTTTGATTGTATGACTTGTTATACAAAAAGGGCACACTGTTCCTGGGATCTGAAAGGTTACAGAAACTTTGGTTTGTTTCAGCAATTGTGCACCCAGTGAAGGTTTATGTCCTTGCAAAAAGATCAAGATACATACTAGGGCTGGGCGATATGGAGAAAAATCTAATAATAATAAGATAATTTGACCCATTTGTCAAGATAAAGATAAATACAAGATAAATACAGATAAATAATAAAATCAATTGAGTTAATATTACTTTCCATAAGCGTGTCAAATACATTTCCAGACAACTGAAATGGCATCCTTCTTTGCCACCAAAACATCTTCATTTCCACTGGCACTTTCTTCTGTCATTGCTCATTTTCGGTCAAATCGCTCAAATGTAAGGGCACAAGAAGCTCTAGGGTTGCCATTAACCCTCCCATTTTGCCAGAAATTGACCTCTATCTTTCTAGATTATTTAACTTAAAGGGAGGCATTAATTATTTAATTTGATTCAATTATCAAATTTTCAGTTTTAATGTGCAGCGACTGTGTTGACTGATAATGTGCACCAGACTTTCCTTTTTCCCTCATCTTGTGTCAAGTGCGCGAGTCACCTCATCAAGGTGCACACACATATTAACAGAAGAAAAAGCAGTTACACTTAAACAAATGCAAAAATACTAGTCTTTTAAGAATTTCCCTCCCTTGTAAAAGGACTCTCCACCTTAAAAACACCTCAAAACTCTTTTGACTCTAAGTAAGAATTATTCGATTTCACAATTGTCTGCAAAAGCCATCTCACTGTGTCGCCCCAAATACAATGACTTTACCTACTACTCTGTAACAATGCTGCTCTGAACTTATGGTGCCAAAGAAACAGAAATTCAATCTAAAACCTTCATCTCCGCTGGCTAGATGAGATGGCTTACTGACAACATAGAACATGGCTTTCATTTTGTGCTGTCTCTCCAATTGAGAAAGCTATTGAGTCATACTTTTAAAGGCATGGCATCAGCACAATACTGATAAATGACCAATGCAAAATAGTGCTTTGCTTTTGCTTTGTTTTTGCAGTTCCATTTTGCAGCCGACAAGTTACACGGGCCATCTGTGATGTAAAGAGTCAATTGGAGAAGAGAGGTGCTGTGATGAAATCAGTTTGTCTAAGATGAACAATATAACTTTCAATATAATACAATACAATTACAATACAATATAATGAATTGTAATCAACATGGTCTCAACAGTTTTCCCAACAATGGTAGTAACACCCACCAGTGTAATGCCACCAGCTCAGCAGAGATAGACACAGCCGAGCACCACTAAAGCCAACCCAATAGGCAACCAAACTAAAACTGTTTCATTACGTTATATTAATTTAATAAATGTACACATGCCAACTATGAGCAGTTTCTACTAATGAAGAAAATGGCAACACAACAACTGACAAGATGAAGAATGTTTGTAAGTATTTTAAGAGAACCTTGCCTTACAGGTAACACCAACAACACACTGCACCATGTACAACATCACAAAGAAAAACTCCAATTGCTGGTATATGGTTAAATGTTGCGTTTGAAGCTTAAATATGGTTTCAGAGGTCTTAAAAACATAGTTGTTTCTATTTACAATTCTTTTCTAGTGAGAGACATTTATCACATGTCCATATCAACTCGTCAACACCTGGCCTTATACCACATCCAACAACACAGCAAGCAGTTGCAAGCAGAGATAACCAGGATAAGATCGGAGGCAAAAAGCCTAAAATGTGTCATTTTTTGAAAAACAATATTGGGGTGCACAGGGCTTTTGGAAGATTACATACATTTTCTGTTAATTTGCTACAGATTAATGCTCAAACTTGTTCTTTATTTTCACTCTACTCACAAAATGACATATCTTTCAAAATAAAACCCTTATTGATGGTTTTATTTTGAAAACTCTGGCTTGATACTGGTACAAGTTTGTTCAATTAACACTATCTAACACAATCTAAGCCTGCCTGGAACATTTCCTACAATGAAAATAATATTTACAATAATAAACATTTGCTGACATGCATCTTCACCTGCAGTAAATGAGTTAATAAATCAAGAACATACCTGAAGTTATTATTACACTACAAAGTTGTTCAGCTATCTCATTGCTTTTGTTCATAATTTGTAATTGTAATTGTAATTTGTTAACCTGAACAGCTAGCCTATGTCGCCAGATGGCAATTTGATGGCCGACTGGTGATGTTAGGTGTTTACGATTAGAGGACGTAGTTACAACATTGTGGGAAGGTAAGTCTGAAACGGGGAGTGGAGGTAATAAAATTACCACCTTAAGACATAACCACAACGTCGTCATTTGGTAAGTCATGAAATTACCAAAAGTCCCAATAGGTTACGTCAGCATTGCATGTGTTAGCTATTAAAACAATAATACACAGACACCAATCCGCAACAAACTGTGTCCCTGTCCAACACCTTTGGCTGCCTTCTTAATTCTTGTAAGTGTAAATAAAGTAAACTGTCCATTCCCTTGATAAACCAGGTCTCCACTTTGAAACTAATCCAACTTCATTGTAAAACCAGTCTAACATCAGCAGAGCCAGGCAGGGTCTAAATCCCTTCTGCTGTGTGACTTGGCTCCAACTACACATTCACTCTTGTGGTTTCACATGACTGCTGGGTAAACATATCCACCTGGCTGGGCCCCCCACAGAGAATCACTGGCAAGACGAATGTCAAATAAGTGTGTGTGTGTGTGTGTGTGTGTGTGTGTGTTTGTTTGTTTTGATTATGTGTGGTATATATGTATACACACACACACACACACACACACACACACAATAAACCGGCATATACTTAAGCAACCACAGTCAAGATTGCAGAGCATCCCATCTGTCTGGCTGTGCCCTGGACACATGCTTAGGTTGTAGAGTAGCGTGAAGCTATACAAAATTCAATGGCTGAAAATCATGGGATGAATTTAGATGAGTCGAAGATTACAGTGGAGAGCAAAACACAGTATGGGTAGACAGAAAGTATAATGTTTCTGTCTTCATTATGCCAAGGAATGTCAAACATAATAATATAATGATATTTAATATTAATTAATTGTTTATTGATAATATGTACAATAATAATAATAATAATAATAATAATAATAACACTTAATATATTTTTAAATTGCAATATCTAGACAATATCTAGTAAGTTATCGCTTTCATTGTGAGCCAGGAATGATTACTTGTTCTGTTCAATTGCTAATCTCTTGCTTATTAAAGGTGGACTGTTTTGGTGGCTGGCCTTGTTAGAGAGACACTGAGCATGGTTGGGAAACAATGTGTATACCTATTATTGAATTAATGTTGTTGCTGCCTGCTGTTGCCAGCGTGTGATCCAACAGAACTGTGATGGGCTGAACCCAGTGTGTGCTGTGGAACTTGTCAGGCCCATGTGGAGCAAATCAGGGGACGCCCACAACAAATTCAAGATACCAAATTGCCTACAAAACACAGACACATTTAGAAAGAAACACAATGCAGAAGCTCACACACACACAGAGAAATGAATCTGTCTTCTCACATAAGCACACACACACACACACACACACACACACACAGAGAGAACGCATGGCTAGAACTACGATGGGTTCATTGAGATTGAGATCATTTCCAACAAACTCATTGATGTTTTCCTTAAATAGTCCCTTCTAATTTGCTAAATTATCTCTGTTCCTTTTTCTATTTTCCCTCTCTTTAACCATCTGGGACGTCATTCTTTCATTTTGAACTCTGAAGCATGAGTGTCACTGACCCTGATCACTCACCTTTTGTTCCTGTGCTTTCAAGATACAATTGTTTTTCTTTTCAGACTTTTTTTCTAGAGAGCATTTTTTCAGAGAGCCTTTGCTGATGCAGTTTCCAGTTATTCTTTTGGCTCTCTCCCTTAACTTGAATTGGCTCCAGTGGTCCAGTCTCGGCCTTGTGCCAAGACCCTGACTACCCGAGCCAGCGCATGACATCAATGGGCCCTGTACAAGCAGCTCCTCCCTGTAAATTCTCCTGCTCGGTGCAGACCCTTGACTCTCACTCTCTGCCACTCTTCTCTCTTTCTCTGTTTCTCAATCGGTATGAAAAACAAAGGGATGGGGAAGATGGTGATCAGAAGAAAGGGACAAAGGGAGATGAAGGCAAGAGCAAACCTTGTCTAACTAGACTAGTTTGGCAAGAGATGAAGACATTCCCCTTCCTCTGTATTTACAAGAAAAATCTGTTCTAAACAGACAAGAGCAGATAAGGTAAGAAATCTAATGTCCACTTGATTCTTTCATTTTGTAAAACATCCACTCACTGTCCCACAGGAGAACAGGATATGCTACTTCTGTGGAATGTCCATTGGCTCACACAGATCACAAGCCAAACTCCTTTTGTGACCACCCACCAAACCTACTCCTCAAATCTACTATCATCTTTCTTATTTCATCACACAACTGGCAGCATTATTTTCCTCCATCTGAGTTTTTCAAAGAAAAACAAGTTTTTCAAATCAGAATCTCAGACCTAATAAAAGGACTTAAAGGAGCATTTCCCTCCTCATATGTTTCAAATCTATTTTCTAATTACACAGCTTTTTCTTCTGTTTTCAGTCCATTAAATATCTTGCAAAACTATGACTTAAATGACTAAGTACATTAGTACATTAGTACATTGCTAACAGATTGTGTGGTGTATTCCTGTAGCTTGAAAACTAAATTTCTAAAATGTGTCAAGTGAATGAGCCTTTGGGACATGATACTTTTTGATAGTTTTAAAAAAGTCAAGACAAGGATCCTCAGTATCCTCAAATGACAAATTCAAACCAAATGAATAATGGCTTGTTTAGAGTTGTACACACAAAGTGCACACATTTAGTCAGCTTCGCTTATTGGTGAAGGTCCCCTTTAAGAGAAAATACATGACAGGATTCACCATAGCTTTCCACTTAGCACTTAGACGGAGACGGCCTTGGGGCCTTCATGCACCTTCCTTAATTCCTAGGTGAAGGATTCAGGCAGAGGTCTGTGGATACTGTGTCATCCTGTGATGGTGTCTCAGTTAGTGTACATAGGACACTCCTTTACTTCCCTCCCCACAAGCACCAACCCAGTGATATGTGAAAATACTACAGAGAGAAGCTTAAGTGAGAAGGAAGAGAGGAGGCAAAGAAGCAGTGAGCACTGATAAGAAATGACTAATGTTAGCTGACCAGACAATGTCGGACAGTGAAAAATAGAGTCTGGCATAGCAGTAACAACTAATAGATTCAAAGTTTTCTAGAGTTAGTTTTCTGTGTCATGTCCTAATCCCAAAGTGACCAAGTCTGCAATCTACAAGTAGGCTATGTTTCTTTAGCTTAAAAAGGAATTCTTTCAATACACAGCCTAATAGTATTCACACAGTTTTGTATAAAAAATGTGGCCTGATTGGGGATCCAACCTTTCCCTTATGTCTGGCATGTGTTAATGGTTAGCTATCAGGCTGACCCATGGAGATGTTCCTTGTGTTTACATTTCACCCCATGGGGAAGTGGTCAGTAGTCATCTGGTATCAATCTCTCCCCAAGAACAAAAATTTCTCTTGAGAGCTGACCAATCTTCCAGTGGTGTGCAAAGACCAGTGTTGTTGTGGTATTGAAACCACTAACATTCTACTTGTGATTCACCTCTATCTAATGCTGAACAATCAGGTAAGGCCAGCTGCTAAGATGCTACTATATTCAGCAGGTTTTAGTTTAGCATAGTGTGTTGTCACATATGACTCTGTCATGCATATTTGTCACTTACAATATTTACAATATAATAATACATTTACAATATTAGCAATAATTGCTAAGCTTCACATCTGTATGAGTTGCTTACCATTGGGGTGAAGCGCAGGTTAAGAATGTGGACCTCTGCCTTGTCCTCTCTGAGGAAGCTAGTCCAACAGCCAGCGGCCATTTCCCTCACTTGAACCCAAGGGTTGTCAGGAACCTCCACTGGATCACATGTCTGACTGGAAGCTGAAAGAAATAAGGTGTAAACGGTTGAGCAAAGCCAGCAACTATGAATCTATGAATGGGGAACCCAAGAACAAAAGGACTATTTGTCCAATGAAGTCTACTTTCAAGCACTTTTCTGTAAACAGAGGGTCTTGTAATACATTTATCAAACTCCTACTGCTTCTTCTGCTGTAAATGTAGCCTATATTTGAACAGCTGCTCCCGACAGTGAGGTCCCAGGGAGTGCTAGTAAACAACTCTATTAGGAGACAATGAATTATTCATATCACATTTGTGTGGTTGTGTATAACTGATGAAACCTCATTGGAGATGTTCTAATAATATCATAAGCACTCACAAGACATACCTAGGCAACCACTACTACAACTTTAGTTATGTATAGTCTGTCAGTCAATGTCTCAGTCCACACTATGGACCTACAATAGGGCATTGGTTTCCTGTTCTGCCTCCTCCATAATCTTTATCCTTCTCTCAGAGGGAGAGGTAAGTTATCATTTTGAGAGCTTTTCCCTGGTCTCTTAATCGGACGATAACGGGTATGGATGCTAAATGTGTGGGTGTGACTACATTGTTTCACAAACACATCTGCTAGGGCACATTTTTCTGGCATCTCACAGTGATGGGCTGCAGTCATCAATCACGTTTGCTCATTCTGCTCTGTGTCGTGAGCCTCCTGCTGTCCACCCATCTTGGGTGTCTGTGTCATGGAGACTGATTTAATTCAGCTCAGGCTGTGCAAGCTGGGGTTGGAGATGAATTCCTGGTGTTTGACCTGGGCTAGGTGTGCGTGTGTGTGCGTGTGTGTGTGTGTGTGTGTGTGTGTGTGTGTGTTGTGTGTGTGTGTGTGTGTGTGTGTGTGTTGTGTGTGTGTTTGTGTGTGTGTGTGTGTTGATGGCACTAAATATTCTCCACCAATAAACTGCCTCCTTCCTCAGGAAGTACGGTGTATAGTGTACAGTGTAGAGGGTCAGGTGTCACTTCCTACCCAATCAGTCTCCTCACCTCTAGCCCATGTCCTGCCCAAGCTGATGAGAGATGAGATGGTCTGATTGGGGCATTATTGGAGCCATGTGGCGTCACTGTGTAGCAGCCATCATGGCTGAGGCATTCTCTGATCTGGATTGGCTCTTCAGGGCCAAGCTTTAAAGCCTCCTAAACTCAGACTGTCTGTCTCCTGACACTGGTAGATTAGGCTCTGATAGGATCAGAGTCAGGAACTTCTCTATCCTGTGCCTAATCACTACACATTCACATCTTAGCTGAATATGATATGCACATGGACACCCACTACAGAAAAGTTGATACTATCATGCAGCTTCAGCCCCAAACTAAAGAAAAACTGATGTTGTTAAGAAACAGCAATCACTCTATAGACTGCTCATTTGAAAAAAACATATCCATAATTCATAATGTCAATGATAAAACAATATCAGATGGAGTAGGTCCTGTTTAGTAATAGCATTAATCACCTTTGGAAAGATAGCAATTATGATATCAAAATGGAAGCAGCTAATTTTCTAAGCAAATGTTGCATGACATTGCAAAACACTGCCCCGCTAGGTTTGTGAACAAAGGTCTATTTACTCAACCAAGGACAGTTCCTCAGAGAGAGGAGATGTGGAGTGAAATAGTGAGATGGGAAAGAGGGAGAAAAGGGAGAGGGTTAACAGGAAATTACAAAGTTTGCAAGGTCAACAGGATATGCCATATTTAGATGGGGCACTAATTGTGACAAGGACCTTGGTGATGAAATTAGGAGACAATGAATCAGTCTCCTTCTGTTCATTTGTTCAATCTTTCATTTATGCCCTTCTCTCCCTTCCCTTTGTTCATCTACATGTCCCGCACAATATCTCAGACAACACCGATCTGATTTTGATGAAACATGGAGGAATATTCACTCCAGTATTTTCAAAATTACACTGACTGGCCCAAGAGAGGTGCTGCCATTACAGGTCAAATCAAGGACACATATTTGGCAAGATTGGGGACTGCGTTATTTGTGGGACGGCATCTTTACTGTTGCCATGGCTTTTTTTTTTGTCAAGCAAGATGGAGAGCCATCCTCCCTTCTTTGTCATCTCTCTCTTCCTCCCTTACCCTGAAGGTCAAGGCCGGTTTCCTGTTATTCTGGCCCTGGTGTGCTAATGTCTGTTGCTCCATAGCCACATCCATAAAGATTCTGGCCTCTCGTTCTGCTGTGAGAGTCAACTGCCCATGACTGCAGCTGCTCGGGAGGTCTTGGTGTAAATCACACTTGATGTGTAAGTGCGTGTGTGTGTGTTTGTGTGAGTGCGTGTGCGCATGCATGCATGCACACATGCACGCATGCACGCCTGTGTGTGTGATCATGCATATGTGTTACTAATTTACCAGTCACCATAGAATATAAACAACATTCATTCTGCCCTCTTGACCCAGGAAATGCCAATGGCCTCACTAAGTGGTTTGGTGGTAAATGAGGTATAGAAACACTGTTCCATTCCCTCTCCTCTTTATCTACTTTAATGAGACCCCTCCATTTCCCATTCCATGAGAAGAAAGGTTTATGGTTGATGGTGTTTTCCATTTAGATCTTAGTTATGAAGGGGAGACAAGAATAGAATCCATTAAGAAGTGGGGGGACAGATAATGTATAGAAAATGATGATGACTGTAATACATCACATGTGTCCTCGTAATTATCAAAGTATTCATAATGTCACGGCTCCTGGTTTGCATCCTCCTGCTTGCCTTTGCCACCCTGATGGATATCCCCAAAAACCTTTACTCCCTTTATTTATTTTGTGGTACTTTGCACTGTGTGTGTGTGTGTATGTGTGTGTGTGTGGGTGTGTGTACGTACTTAATTTCAAAGGATAGAAAGTTTACAAAAATACTCTAAAGTGAGGACATTTCTTTTTCTCACTTTTACAAGGGGTTTATTTTATGTTAGGGCTGGGATTTAGGGTTAAAGTTAGAATTAGGTTTACGTTAGGGTAAGGATTAAGTTTAGGCATGTAGTTCTCACAAGTATAGTAATATGAAGCTGTGTCTGTGCGTGTGTGTGCTTGGGCTGTCCATCTTATCTCTCAATGTTTTGTTCAAGAAGTAGACCTGATGCTGAGCCAAAGAAAATGCTGGAGCAAGGTGTTTGTCTCCAGTTTGATGCGTCAGAGGCAGACTGACTCAATTCTGGAAATTACAATCTTTCGCCTTGTCTTGAAAAAGCAACATAAATGATCGATTGAATAACAGCAATCATGTGTTACAGTTTATTTCAGCACAATGCATTGCTTCAAGCTGATGACTCATCTTTCATCTTTGACCAGATTATCGCTTCTTGTTTTGGGCATGAGGGTCAAAGGTCAAGCGACAGTATTCTGCAGTGCTCACAACAGTCAGCAGAAAAGATTATCTTAGCTAGAATTACAAGCTGCAGAACCCTGGCAGTACGGAGAATAACAGAAAGAAAAGGCATGATACGGGAATCTGCCGAAAACAAGCCACTTCCTGGGAACAGGACCTTCCTCTAAGCTTGCTGACAGAGTCAAAGTATCAAACCCTTTGATTTGATGAATGCAGATGAAAAAATCTTTGCTTGCATTACTTGTTGAGATTTACAATAATAATTAATAATAATTTAATCTTGAATAACTGGTGGGGTACCAAGAGGGTAAATGAAGCAGACAGAATAAAGTTCAGAATGATAATCCAAGATATAACACGTTATATTTTGGTATTTTTGGTCAGAATAAATATCAAGTATTAAATGTTTTAATATTGTTTGACCACTTTTAGGAGGCACAGTGTCCTCCCTTTTGTTATAATTATTTATCAGTGGTTTGACTACAACTGGAGGAGCCATTCACGACTATGAACAGCTGATGTGAACAGCTGTCAACAGCTGATGTAGGACATATGGGATGCAGGTAATATTGCACTAGACTATTTTGCAATCAATTTGGAATCTACTGACACCTTTCCAAAATGAAAGTAATCATGAATGTAGTCATGAAATCCAAAACCCTGGGGATGGCATACAAGCCTGCTATGTTATGGTACAGCCCAACACTCTGACTCTGCTGGAGTCAATTTACCCAACTTCTCCCTCTTGGCTCCTCAATGGTGGAATGACCTTTCCACCCCAGTCAGGAAGCAGTCACTCCCTATCTTCAGTCATGACCTGAAAACTCATCTGTTTATATAACACTTCACACTGTATGCCTCTTCCCTCAAATTGCATCCACCTCCCCCCATATCTTCCTTGTGTACTTGCCCTTGTTGTGTAATGTTCCTTTCTTGTTTGAGGGTGAGCCTCTTACTACATTTTCTCCTTGGCTTTTTTTTCTTAATGGCATCTTAGTGGCATTGGCCCAAACACTCCCTAATATGTGTCACTGGATAAGAGCATCAGCTTATCCTAAAATGTAAGCGTAAATGTAAACTTAAATGTCTTATGGCCATGATGTGAGAGAGGGGAAAAACAGCAGGGGAATCCATGGCAAACAGAGGGCAGCATCAAGACCAACTGTCTCCCTTGGTCCCTCAGGGTAGGGTAAACTGTTTGTGTCCAGGGTTGGGCGGCGGAGTCATGAGGGGAAGGGGGGGGGTTAGTGGTCCTATCAGAGTTAGTTGGAGAAGAGAGAGATGTGAGGGAGCAAGGGAAAGGGGGGCTTCAAGGCTGGCTCAAGCCCCTCTCAGCTACACAGACACACACAGACACACAGACAGAAACACACACACACGCACACACACACACACCTATTGTCCCGGCGTTTCCGCTGTTGCAGACTGAGGCCTGACCATCCACAGGAAGGTAAACAA
>CABFOQ010025929.1:0-22888 GCA_900660455.1 Gephyroberyx darwinii | reverse complement strand
TGGTTTCGTTATCGGGCTCGCTGACTTTCGTGCGGTAAAAAGTCAATGGAGCAGGACAGGACCCTATGGGAGAGGTAAACAGCCATATAATGAAAGGGTGCTGTATCAGGGCTAGCTTGAAATCAGACCACTCTTTTTCCCCCATCTCCTCCAGGATCCATGGCTCAGAACTAACAGCGTTCACTGCTTCGGTTACTTTCAATTTGATCAACCATTATTTCAAGTTCACAGTCGGTAAAATTGCGCTTCTTCTTCTTCAATTGCTTCTGAAATGCTCCCGCCATTTCACCTCAAAACTAAACTAAATGCTGGCCCTTTATATGCAAACCAGGCAATTGGGGGTGTGTTGGAAGCCATTTCTAGTAAATTGTGGGCGTGGTCAGAAGGCTCGTGCACGTGCGCACAATTTCAGGATGATTGAGATGTATGAGGAAAAAACACGTGGGAACAGACATACTGTTTTGTATGTACACAGATTTCTACACCTAAATATACACAGAGTTTTATACATTTGGCCCCAGCTGTTCTCATGTTATGGATGGAAATTCACTTGCAACATCATCTACTGTAGGTTGGGAGGTTATGCAAACCTCAGTTCACCACAGTTTTCATTTCTCTTCCTCTATCCATGACACAAGCGCAATGTCAAAAGACAAATACAATATTCTGTAAACACAGCATGTTACATGCATTAATGACAGTGAGTTTGTTTGAAAGATGATGCCCCTGGGGTAATCAACTTGGCATCTTGGTAGCTATGATGATCTTTGTGTGTGCGTGTGTGTGTGTGTGTGTGCAAGCGCAAGCGTACACGCGTGTGTATTAGAACTTGGATGCAAAATGTCTAGGGCTACAAGCTTCCAAGACTTTTGCAGCATGCCAAGTGACAGTTGGCAAAGACCTCACTTCACGAAGGTCGATATGCCATCATGACATACAATGGACGGTTCACCTCAACCACAAACAGCCTAAGGGCTGCACAGTCTGGCAGGCACATGTTGAGCCCTGGCGTGTCATTGATGATCTACATCTCCCAAAGAGAAGCACACATCGGCCTTTGGGTTGTTGGGGGCATTGGGTGAGTTGCTGTTACAGTTGTTATTCAAAGCTTTCTTTTACTGGAAAATTCACTGTTAATGCATATGCATACGTACACACAAACATTCTCTCTCATACACACTGTAAACTCACTGATGGATCAGCACTGCCTGAATTTGACAGCATTAAAGCCACAGATCAGCCCACGCGTCACTCAAGTTGCAAAGAGGGAAATGCAGCAATGTTGGAAGGGCTTTACAAAGCACATTCAATAGAAACATGATTCATGGCTTATTATTTAGTCAACAATCATCATTTTTCATTCATAATAATGGAGATGAATCAGGATACAATTCCAATGACCCAATACCTCTAAACAACACTATGGCTGTGTATGTTACAAAGGTCACATCTTTACAATAATGATCGTTAGCAGCAAGAGGAACTGGTTGTATTTTCGAAGACTTCACTACCCTTAGCTTTCTGTAGCAATAGCTGAGGCGCTAGCTCACTCACTGCTGTTTCGGAGCTGTGTGCATTCGGCTCTTAGTTTCCATTTATCACTTCCTGTGCTTGGAGAAAACATTCCCGCCAGTGTACCTACCGACTCCAAAACTTAATCGGGGTGAATGGAGCGACTCTACAGCAGCTCACTGAAGGGGGAGGGGCCAGTCTTCTCTGTCGCAGCCCCACTTCACGAACTAGACCGATTACATTAAAAAAAAGTATGCAGCTTTAACATAACTGTGGAATTTCATTACCTCTGTCACACAAACATTTGCACAAATTTGTGCTTCATCACATACATATACAGGATCACATTACATTACAACACGGTTCCTCAAAACTGCAGACGGTAATTCGATTTATTACACCAAACCCTGGTACGGGAACTTGACGTCAGATGATGATTGGTGGAGACTATGAGAGCATTCAAGGTGATTTTTCTGGGATATGGGCACATTTTCTGGTTCAGGAGTGGTAGCACTAATATGAAAATGTACTTTGCCTTGGGTCTCTGTAGTTTTAGAAGACAAATGTTATGTTCCCCAAACATAAATTGAGTTGCCCAAGATCATCGGAATAACACGTTTCTTGTTTTCCGGTGGATATTCCCTTTAAAGGATAAAGAAATCTTCATACATATTGTACATACCCTGACAGTGCTGTGAGAATCGTCCCAATTAAGGGGGGATAAAGCTCCGTCAGCTTTGGCTTTGACGGGGAGAAAAGATGGGAGAAAGCCATATCTGACAGCCCTCTTTTTGGTATGTCATCTATTCACACTGTAAGCTCAACAAAAGTGAAGATCTGGACACCATCCATGACCCATTGAATGACCCACACTGCTCCCGGGCCTGTGATGCTAACCAGAGCATTCTCGCTGTCACATCACTGAGGCCACACATTACAGCATACAGCTGACCTCCCAAGAACACACATTTTGAGCTCTCCCAGGCCTCACGCTAATACAAATAAGAGGGGGCAAATGAGGTTGTTGCATTTCTACATTTAAACCTACTATTTCACTTTAACGGACACACACAAACACACCGGATGACAAAAACCTTAATCCCAGATTTCAATAACTAAAACATCCCCCCTCCCCTCGTGGTGACATGATGTCTGAGTGTTGGTGCCCAGCTTCACAATAAGTAACAGCACATTAGCCTGTCTGTCTGCCATGGAGAGCTCCTGACTCACCCTGCCTGCACCAAATTCCCAGAACCAAACAATGGCACAGGGACATCCTCCCCAAGCAGGTGGATAGATAGCCTCCGACCGCAGCCGTGAGAGAACTCATATCCCCTGCACTACACTGGGATAGTTGAGACTTTGTGAAAAAAAGAAACTGCATCTTGCATAAATGCATAACATTTCTTGTTATTTTTGATTGTGATAGTCATAATACTGATAATAATGAGAAGGGATAGACTAAATAGAAAATAGAAATGGAATACATAACAGGATAAAATAGAATAACACACCACAGTTTAAAAACATCAACACGAGAATATTTCTCAAACAATGAGCAGGAATTATAAACACAGCCAGAAAACTAGACAACAGTAAACATGCCGTCCCCTACCCATGATGCAATCATTGTTTCAGGTAATCATTTAAAATTATATTACCTAATATTTTATGTTTTTTGTTTGCGGATTCATTTGTGTGCTGCTACGCTTCATATCTCAGACACCACTGATTGAATTTTGACTAATCTTGTGGGAATGAAGGATCTTTCTACTGCATTCACCCCTATTTGTAAGGACATCTGTATTTGTGTAGCGCATTTTGTGTCAATCGGACTTGATGTAGGAATTTGATGTGGCCTTTCAAAGTCTGAAAATTTGACCTTTAATTATAGCCAATAAGTGTAATGTTTTTAAACATCAGAACAACCTGCCAAAATGCATCATCCCTCCAAGTTTCGTCAAAATCGGACCAGTGATGTCTGCGGTATCACCTGAGATATCACGTTTGACATGCAACATGTTCAGTATCAAAGCAAGAGCATCATATTTGATCTGGTGTTGGTAAGCCCATTCCTTTTGAGGTTTCACTGACAAATGAAGCTCAGCTGCTATCTAGATGATCCGTTGTTGTAGTTCTCCCTGACAAGTCTTCATTTTCATTCTATAAATACCTCTGCAGGATCACAAGAGAGGAAACTAAAACACCATAGTTTCTGGTTTGCAGGTGGTCACCCTTGTGGCTTACAGTATGCCTCAAGTTAGATTTCATAAGGGGAAATTTTGGCAGTTTGAAAAAGCGTCTGTTTATTTGAAATTCTAAGCTTGACCAATACTGTCTTGTCCGGTAAATGGATCAAAGAATTTCTGACTTGTTCTGTCATTTGTAGTTTCTGGCTGTTTAAAGAGAAACCCAAACAAAGTGTACTTCAGTAGTATCATCGTTGCCATTCAGGGATGTCTTGAGTGGAAAACGCTGAATGAAAATATTCCTGTGGTTGATCTGTTCATCACACACTGCTACAAGGGTAATGTGTTCTTGTGTGACCACGGCTGGCTCTCTCTCCTGTGTTGTCAATGTACCTTACAATACAGTTGCCTAATATAGAAAGATGAGTATGAGGAATTCTGCATTTCAGCTATGTTTTTCATTACATGAAGCCATCCACACTTTTCCTCATAGACAGTCAGTACTTCTCTGTCTTCTCTCTGCCTTCTCGTTCACTCGCAAACATACATTTTCCAAAAGCATCGCGTGGGCCAACATAACAACAGATTGAAGAATCAAGATTTGAGTGAGAAAAAGGTAAATAGTTAAAATAAAAGTAAAAATGTTTCCAACGTACTGAACGTGAATCTCACAATACAAACCCGAGCAAACAGTATCCTCATGTCCTTGTTTGCAAAGCGAAATGTTTGGTCTACAAGCTAGCACATATGGGGTGTGCTGAAAACCTGACTTAGCAAGCCAAAGACGCAGCATGTAAACAGTATGACAAGGTCCTGCACTCCCAGAGAAGGATTGTTGTTCCAGCGTGGACAGGTTCTTGGCCGGCTCACTTTGAATGACTGATTGGATTCCAGTCAAAACTCTTTGTTCTGGCATGGCTTGCAGAGTAAATAGAACAATATTGGGCTGTGTCAATTTGTAGGGGTATTCCATTACGTTACGTACAATGGTGTGGATCAGATGTAAATACGAGCTGAGTCATTTGGGTTTGCCGAACAAATATTGCTGTTTCGTGCACACAGTCGAATTTGATCCTTATATACATCTTGGGGTCAGGGTCACAACTTGTGTAAGACACTTAAGGAACAATTGGCTTGATGCCAGTTGCCCCTATTAGAATATGTGTAGATACAGAGCCCACCAAACTACGTCACCATGACTTTGTGACAATGAATATGTTTACATGCACACCAATACCCTGATTACTGGGAGTAATCAATTTTAAGCCAATCAGTTGATTGGTTGTCTCCTTTTAGCCCATAGAAGGTTAGCCATATCACAAGATCAAATTTCTACTACTGTATGTGTTATAATGATGTGTTATAATGAAATATCATCAAGCTAATGTGACAATGTGCATTTTGATTTCTGCTTCTTATACAGTTGTTTACGTGGGCCCTGGTTCTGAGGGCAACCTGACAGTTTCATCAGCAGTACCAGTTTGCACGAGGTAAGAAGCGTCTTCATGATTCATGACTGATGAATGCAGTTGAATGACATGTTGCAATCATTGTTCTTCTTCCCATTTATTACATGTTGTGGATGCTTGGTCATGCTTCTGTGTTGTTGCGTGGGCAAGCCCAGCTGGGGTGCCAACTATGTCTGTTCGCCTTGGTTCCGGTCCCCTGCTTCCCGAGTGGTTACATGCATCAATGCTTTCATTAGTTAATGTTGATGTGACATTTGCCTGAAGCTGGCCTCTGGGAGAAGTCATTATGTCATGTTAATATGAATGACAACATTGGACATGCACTACAAGAAACATTATCAACATCAATTAGGGCAATCTATTAGTAGTGGGCCTCTCGACAAAACTATGTATTGGAAACACTGATTAAACTAGCCTAGTCTAGAATATTGTGTTTTGTTTTGTTCTTTTATACTTAAAAATGATATAGCCTGTGAATGTGATGCAGTTGACTTTATACATTTTTGAAGTCCTTGTGATTAGTCTTAACAATATACTCATACTAAAATGGCTACAAATCCATATTTTAAATCCAAATTTTTTTCACCCCTGATGAGTTTGCATCCCTGCTTCTCAATACACCAAAAAAACCCAGAAATACATCATTATTTTGTCATGTACCACAAATCAATTTGATAGTGCAGTGTTATATAGGGGTTGAGTCTCTGATTGACTGATTGATCTAACCAATTTGGCTCCTGAGGCCTACGCCTCGTGCTGTGGGTAAAATATACACACCAAGGACAGCGAAACAGTACTTACCAGAAGTGAATTTCTGACCTAAATATCTTCTAAAGCGTGAGCAAGCACAGAGAAATCAACCTCTTTAAAATATGTTTCTATCTAAGACTACTCAGTTGGATTTTGTTTGACATAGAGCACCTTGAACTGTTCTGAAAATGGACGTATGACTGCTATGTGATGTATTTAAAGTCTTCTAGAGATGTTACTATCATATCACAAGATCTATCTGCTTCTGAGGCAGCCAGACCTGGTGGTCAGGTGTAGACCTCCTAACATCAGGTGCTCTGGGCTGGTCATTGCTGATGTAGTAGAATGAACTTCAGATTTCCAGTCAGTTTACCAAACCTAATGGATGGTTTCTAGTCTCCTCACTTGCTGTGTTGCCTCTGGTACATTTTTCAATCATAAGGCATTGTGGCACTTTTCCAAGAACATCAGGAGAAAATGTGAAACCATACAGTGAACTTGACATAAACGAGTCTACTAGTCATGAGCTTAGGCTGTTTATGACTTCCCACTTCCCTTCATTCCCACCCTGTCCTAACATTTCATACTGGTAATCACTATTCATCAGTTCATACTTTTTAAGCTTAGCCTCCCAAATTAAACTGAGATGGACATTTATGGGCCTGAAGTTTGAACAAAGTCAGCACCTGTGACTCCTGGATGAGAAACTGGAAACCTCCATTTAAGATAAATGGAAGATAAAAATACCATTTAGCTTTAGTGCATCAAGATATTGTGCTATTGAGCCCTGAATTAACCTGCACTGATATTGTGCACATTCATGTGTGCACCTTAGTCCACAGATGGAGAACAGAAGCATTAAAGCTGAGAGACAGGGAGCTACGCCTATGCATCTGTCTTTTCATATTTTACCAGAACAAAAGAATCATCCCACCTCCGTGCACTCCACCTGCCACCTATTATTTGCCTCTTCAACCTGACGTTTATTGGTCTACCCTGACGTTTACAGCCCATTCCCATCCACTTTAAGAGGAGAACAAGGGACAGACAGTCACTGAACACACCCATCTGGCTTTCATTTATCTGCTGCCTGAAACCCTTGGCCTAACCACTACACACCGGTGCTTTATGCAACATGCACATGCACACATACATAGACACACACACACATACACACACACACAATGCTGGACAGTGGATAGAGGCAAATCAGTTCTAAGCTTCTAGAAAATGGTGAGCTTAGCAGCTAAATGTTAACATCTAGTACAGGGATTATGCTAAGGAGGGGTCCCCGATCTTTCTTCTCACAACACCGTCACTTAGCGTGGGCCTACTCTCTAGCTACCTCCTCTTTCTCTCAGAGGTACACCTAACTGGTGACTCAATTTTTCCAAAACAGAAATTGTAATCTAGCGGATCTCAACTCCCATTTTGCTCCTATTTGTTTACTGAGTGAGAGAGAGGATGAAGATGATGGGAAAGGAAAGCGAGAGAGAGAAAGAGGGCGGGAAAATTAAAAAAAACACCCCACTCAGGGTAAACAAAGCCGCCAAGCTATTTTTATTAGTCAGCTCAATCTCTATGGAGACCGGGGTGGGGTTGGAACCTGCTTTATCGAAACCTGGCAAGCCCCGATCAGAAACCTGTGGGGATTTCTCTGTCTAACAGGGAGAGCTCCCATAACGACGTCAGGCATCTCTGTGGCGTGAGGTCATCAGTTGAGGGAAAAATGTCCCATTGATTTCACTCCTTCATACTGCAGTGATGAGATAGGGTGGGAATCTATGGCCCATGGTAATTTGTTTCTAATGTTGTCTTGAGTGGAGCTATTGAGACATTTGAAATTTACCCCCATCCCTATTGTAATCAGTCAACTCTATACTGTTGTACCTGTTCCAGAGGAAGAGGTGCGTGGCTCTGAGACAAGCTTCTACTTTAAAACAAAACTTGGATTTTCAGTGAAAAACTGCAAACTATTCAGCTGATCAGAGTGCTCTCCCATTCCTGTGAGGTAACGCGGAAACAAAACTAAAGGCGAGGCCCTCCCACTTAAACCTCCAGCCTTAGAAGAACAATGGTCCAGCTGCAGAGTGAAGCCAAGACCGCCTTCCATCACTGCCGCGTCTGTAACTTTGCAACCCAACATGACAAAGTGCCTAAAAAGAGAAAAAGCAAACATGTTTCAACACAAAGAGATAGCAACAACAGGCTGGGGAGATTATGAGTCAAAAGTTTACTTAAGAATATAGGGGAATGATTGATGAGAGAGCTGTCACATGTGGGGCCCAGGATCATGGCCCCTGTGCATCAACCTCGAAAGCTCTGTCTCACATTCAGCGCAAGCTGTCTCTCAAACTTCACCACAGAGGAATTTTGGAGTGCATCCCGTCTATGCTATTAAATGTTATTCCACTCCAAATGTTGAAGGAAACTGTGGTGCGTGTACACATAAGGTTAAGCGTATAGTGAATAGGGCAGGGCACCGGGAGAGCCTGTGTGAAGTATTTCAGCACTGCGTATTATAAGTCCTTGAAATACGTGCACTCACCGGTCACTTTATTAGGTACACCTGTCCAGTCATACCATGGTCAAAGTTGCTTAGATCACGCATCTTGCCCATTCGAATGTTTGATTGAACAAAAAAAACGAAACCACTTCACCATGTCTGCATGCTTTATATATTGAGTTGCAGCCTCATGATTCGCTGTTTGGAGGAGCAGGCTATTTGCGTTAACGAGTAGGTGTACCTAATAAAATGGCCGGTGAGTGCACATGCATGGGGTGGTTTCAGCAGAGAACTAATGCTGTGCCAGAGTAAGTGGCTTTATTATGGCACAACTTAGATAGACAAACATGGTGATGCCAAAATATACATATTTA
This sequence comes from Gephyroberyx darwinii, assembly GCA_900660455.1. Taxonomy (NCBI): domain Eukaryota; kingdom Metazoa; phylum Chordata; class Actinopteri; order Trachichthyiformes; family Trachichthyidae; genus Gephyroberyx; species Gephyroberyx darwinii. The sequence continues at coordinate 14,088 of CABFOQ010025929.1, read as the reverse complement.
TCACTGAGCTTATTGTTGTACACCTGGAAAAGACCAAAGATTTTTTCAATAGGCACCAGGAGAAACACCCTGGGTGGCATAAATGACTAATATTTCAAATCAAAACCAATATAGTTGTGTAAGTGCTTTGTAACAGATGAACTGAAAGCAGTTAATGATAAATCACATTCTTATAAACTTTTTAAAAACCTGAACTGAACTGTATCTTTAAATTCTTAGTACCACGACAACTTTGTATTGTGATGAAAATATCAGACAGCACAGGTCTCACTATCAAAACAACGGACTTGCCAGTGTTGGCATTCCCTTGCCACACTATCCTAGTGGGGCCCCAGGGAACCGTATATCGGCCCATCTCTGGCAGCAGCATGAGAATGCCTGGGAATAAATGTTTACCAACTCTGGTTACAGATGCACAGGCGTATCCTCGTGTCCGATTACCTTCCCATGTCACTAGAATGCTAATCTGCTCGTACAGCTTCATCAGACGTGCAAAGAATGCCGTGGATGCCAGCCTCAGCATGAGCAGGGTTCCCTTGTGGAATGTTTTCCCAGGTGTCATTTTCTCATTCCTTCCAGTGTCTTTGAGTGCAGGAGTTTCGGGGATCTGAACTACTTACACTGAAATAGTATTAGGACTAATGCTGCACAGTATATGGTGGTTTTGGCTTGAATCCAATTGGCCTAGTAAGACCTGCTGTTTCACATAAAAAGTAATGCATAAATAATCATAATTGATGGTAGAGTTTGTTTCAAAGGTCATTCACATATCTTCCATTTGAACTCAGCAGCCACTCGCTTAGATGGTCTTAAACTATATTGTTCATTTGTAACTTCCTTGCTCGTGGAAGAGCACAATAAATTCTTCACACTCTATCATACACGCTAAGACCCGGAGTAAATAGCTTAGGGAGATCAATGAAGCGAGACTGATATACGACAAAATACAGACAGACATTTGATTCACATGAATCCAAGAAAGCTCTTCCTTATCTACCACAGGATGGTGTGCCAACATTTGACATGGTCTGTAGATATCACTCAACCATGACAAGCACACAGAATCTGCTCATTTTGAAGAACAGAGAGTCAAGACCATGAAAACCATCCTGACTTTTCAGAAGGCATCAAGGAGATATGGTAAGGGAGGTGACTGGCAAAGTGCCAACTATGCCAACTCATTTAGAATTGTAAGTGCAAGAATCGTGAGGCTCCCATTTCCATTCTGTTCAGTTGGTAGTTGGTTTGCAGGGAAAAACATGAGTTACCTTAGGAAAATGCAGTGTTGGAAGGAACTGAGGTTGGGAGCATCAGCAGTTGCACTGTGTGTTTCTTCTGGTGCAGGTCTTAATGCCTATGGCCCTGAGAGTTCATACTGACATCCGGTGTGCGGTAAGCCCCTGAAGAGATTCACACTCCTTACAAAGCTTCTAGGAAACATCTACATGAACCTTTCTGGACCAAAGCCTTAAGATCTAGCTCTAAAATGTGACACTGACACACATTAGGCAGAATTGCGACCCTGTGCCCAATCAGAGGATCTAATCGGAGATTCCATACAATCAAGTTCCCCATTCAAGTATTACACAAACAAGACCATGATGATGTGTTTGCATAGTAGTTGAACTATAATCCAACTTTTTTGTGTTTGATGAAATCACAGACCAGTATACTTTGGCAGGGATTTGTTAGTTTAAGCCTGCTTTTCTATTTTTCCACCTTTACAATGGAGAATGAGAGTTATGGATTTTAGTTTTATGTTTTATGGATTCTGGATGACTTCCAGAGGCAGGGCTTAACACTGGATTTAATCTGTTTTGTGCACACGCAGGTCAAACAGTTATACCAGCAAAGTCACGTGTGACCTAGGATGAAGTGGGGCCATATATTAGCTCCAATTATCCTGAAATCTGTCCCTATAGAATCTGGTGGTCATCCAGAATTCATAGCACCATAGTTACATCCATTGGTCTTGTTCTGTTTCATTCTTCCTGACTGGTAGTGCTTAACACTCGGTGACCTCATTGAGAATAGGCTGAAGGCATTGATAAAACAGCTGCTGCCATGGCATTGGGAGCAACCAAAGTTACAAGGCCAAGTAGTCGCAGTCACATAATATATAATAATAATGAACTTATATCTTTATTAGCAAATTCAATATTTTCCTTTGTTTGCTTCTTACTGTATTGTTCTGCTTTACTCCACGGAGCCAATCTTGAAGCCTATGGCATCATCTTTGACTTGTAGTGCGTCAACCTCAAGGCGAACTTCCAAGGTTTTAGGTTTGCCAATAGTGATTTCTCAGTCTCAAATAGATCCCTGGAGAACAGTTGATCAATCTCTGCTGTGACCAAGCTGTCTTTAAATAATGAAATATTTTCCTCAGTCTCCAATAATGTTTATCCATTTTAGACAAGAATGCTTCTTTCTACCCTTCCAGGACTTTTCTCAAAAAGGTTATTTGAAATGAAAAAAACAACAAACCACTTGATTTAATCAGAATAAAGGTGGAGTCTTAGTCACTTTGTACCACTAATACTACTTGGACTACCTGTCAGTCTAAAATATGAAGTAACACACGGATCAAACTGATATTCTCACCTGTTTACTATTGAACAACCTTTCTGATCTGAGAACCATATGGTCAGCGTATGTGTCTGCTAGTGCGCCAGCCTATGCACATTTTGAAGAGATGGCCAGCAACATATCATATAAATAGCCACACTTGTAAAGTGTCAAAAGTAACTCCTTTCATCCTTGAAGGGAGACTATGGAGCCATTATCTGTAGTAGGACATAAGTAAGTATCTTCAATTTAAGGAAAACCATCATCTTAGAATAGAATTCCTGAAGTAATCTGTTTTTTGGTTGTTTTTTTTTTGTTGTTTAAAGTTGGATTTGCCTGAAACAACACCCTGAAGAAATACTTCTTATTGCTAAGTCTTCCCAGCAATAAAATTCACAAATGTTTTAAATGCGGCCTTGAACAGTTTCTAGATTCACAACAGAGACTAGACTCACAAACATGAACACATTTTGTCCCAAAGCTAGTAAGTTGACCAACAGTTGGTGTAGTCCTTTAAATTAAAAATAATTCTGAAAAAGTATTTGATGGTGACATATGTTAATTTTCTAGATGAGAATAATTGGAATGAAAATCTGATTTCAATTTGACTTTAATATGGATTGAACTGTCCAAGATCATAAAAATAACACATATACATACATTCTTTTAGATTAGATTTGACCTAAATCATCACTGTCATTGATCACCTCATATACCCCAATAAATTGGTTATAAATGAAGATTGTATATAGATAAAAATAGATCTGATGAAAATGCATGTGAAATGAAAAGTTTATTTTGAAATAATAATTTTGAAATTGTCTTTGGATTTGATAAATCCAACTGAGGTGATTTGCTAAAAACAGCTTTTTCTATAATTCATCACAATTTTCTATCATTCATCATTTACCACATAAACAACAAAATTGCCATTTCTCATTTAAGGTGAGTCCTAGAAGGGTGGAAGTAACAAAAACTGATACATTTAGAGGTGATGAAAATGAATGAGTTCAAAATCTGTATGATGAAATTGCATGTGAATTTAAAAAGAGAGGGACTTGATAGATTCAAAGCCAATTTGATTAGATAACTGTGATATCAACTTTTCATTTCATGCATCCCTCACACAGAACACAAATATGACACCAAAGTCAAATCTGGCCATCCTTGTTTTAAAAATTTTCCTCTTGGACCACCCAAGTCCACCATAACGATTTGGTTTTGGTTGGTGATATGGGCATGGCCTATGGAATATAGCGTATAGTTCATATTGGGCTTAAACATCATTAGGGCTTGAACCCTGGATTCACCTGCTGTGAGTGTGTGGGTAGACCAGCAGGTAACACTGGTTGGGAAAAGTGGTCCCTTGATGTGCAATGCTGAGACTGGCCAGTAACTTGTTTGTTGTTTTAGTTTGTTATTATTATTATTATTATTATTATTTTAATGTAAATAAAAAGCTTTGCATGCACCTGCTATTGTGGTGGGGCCAGCTATTCATAAGCCACCCGCAAGACACCTACACGGTCATCTCAACCCTTGCAAAGGCTTCAAAACACAAGTGAAAAGTCTAATGTATAAATTAAGCTGTGTGGAAAGTGTGTGTGTGTGTGCTGTACATGTACATGTGTGTATGTGTGTTACTGAAGCGGATAGGGAGTGAAATGAGCCAAAACAACATTTAATACTTGCGCTGTCAGTCACCAAAACAACTGTTGAAGCACTTATTGTACTGTGAAGGACATGAATGAATCCTGGTACAACCTTTTCTTTACTAATATCAATATCAGCCTCTTACTGTCCCAGTGAAATGTTCTTCTAGGTGAGGGGATGAGCAGCACCACATTATAACATCATATGTTATATTCTTGGTTCTCTTCTCTCTACAGTTAAGGAATAGAATAGAAAAAAGAACTTCCTTTAGTTGCTGATGCTCTCAGTCAATGTCACAAAGACATTGAAACAGCTTACTGGGGGGGCAAGACTCATCCAGAACAGGTGCACGGGATAGGAGGGGGTTGAGGCCAGAATGTGTGTGTGTGTGTGTGTGTGTGTGTGTGTGTGTGTGTGTGCGTGTGTGTACACAGGCTCTGTTTATGTATGGTTAGGTCACAGGCTTATTAGCTCTGGAGGCATCAGCTAGATTACGAGCTGATTGATGACTTGGCGGCGAGGAGTCATGACTGAACGGACCGGGAGTTGCTCAGAACGTGGCCTTTCTGAAGGCAGCCCTTCACTGAAAGTTCATCTCCTGGCATGATCTAATGCTACCAGGTGCAACAGGGGGAACCCTGCACTAGAGGTTGCACATGTTTATGGTGGAACATGAGTCAAAGTCAGTAAACTAGCTAGGTCTGTGTACCAGTAAAGGAATACACAAGTTCAATGCCATACAGCTGGCAAGGATAGAATAGGCTAGAATGGGATAGGCTACCCACCCTAGAGTAGTCATGTTTATCTTCCCTTACCTTACATCTTATGCTATAGATATTTTATCCAAAGTAATGATGGCCTATGCAAAAAATGTCCTCAATGATGCTGTGGCTGGATGAAGTTTTGTATCACTGTCAAGCTAAATAGAAACCAAAGGAAACATCCTTCTTCTCTAATCATCTGATATCAATCCTGTAAAATGCCCCACTGTATCCAAAACCATCTGTGAAATAAGGTAAAACATTTGTTATTTGGTCTTTAAGGAGAACTTTAATGGCTTAAATTTTAATATCAACAATCCAACAATCTAGTTTGCAGGGATACAAACCTCAACATCTGGAAACTGTAATCAAAACGAAAGGAAAACACATAAAACATGTCAGTTAGTGAGTGCCAACATGCTGGCTGCCAAGATAGATTTTTATCCACTTGATATGTCAATTACCACAGATAATTACTAAAGGTTGTCATGCTACAGTATCTAGAAAAATATCAAGTGCATGAATGGCTATACCACAGGGACATGCAAAAATAGATATAATTGTATGAGCTCTTTTACATCAATGACTCAAGCATCATTTTTCAATTTAACATCATAAACATGACTGTGCTGGGGCTGTCCACTGTATCATAACCACGCTGCTCTACATTAGAAACAGAACCAGAATAATGTGTAGGAGTTTTTCTCACTGAGTAACGAGTCACATGATACAAGAGTACTTGGACCTCACATACAGTGCAAGACATACAACAGTGGACAAGTGGAATGAGCATATTGCAAATGGGGGGGGGGAGTTGATATGGAATCAGATTTGTGCCAATATAATCAAACAAAACTTAAAAATCAAACAAAAATAAGAATTTGAGAGAGAATAAAACTCACTGAAGCAAAAAAAAAAAGTCATCTCAACAGTAAAACTTTTAACTTGCAAACAAATTATCTGTATAATAGTGTAAACTATTGGTCTTTTACTTTTTTGATATGATACTTTTTTGTTTACAGTTCCCTCTGCTTCTTTCTCACTGATCAGAATTTTGCCCTCTCAGTCGGCTTTGCGGTTGCGCCGCCAGCTCTCTCCTTTGCGCTGCCTGACTTTTTGTTTGCAGTTCTGACACAAACCTCTCGCGTGGGCGGGTTTTTTTCAGGGGTGCGTCCCCATTGGCTAATGATTTTTTGAGTGACAGCTCAGTGCCCCGGACGTTGTTCAGTGCAGCAAGCGGTTTTGGCAGACGCCCTAAACAGCAGCAGCAGCTAACTGTATTGGATATACTGGATCAATAAAGTGTAAGTATTAATCATATATGTTGCCTGTGCTGTACTAGACGTTTTGTTTTTTTGTTGTGTTAAATTAGAAGTAAAGCTAAGCTTTGCAATGTAAGTTAGCTTTTACCTAATTATCGTTAGCTAATTTGCTTTCTATCAGGATTGCTAGCTAAGTAGCCTACTGTTATTGTACTGTGTGTGCGTGTGTGACAATTTCAACACTCAGGTGAGTCACCATAGACACGCACCATAAAATCAAAAGCACGCGTACACACGCATGCGCGCGTGTGCCTGACCTACCGGCCTGTTTTAATTTCTGGTTAGATGTGTAAGTGCATGCGATGATAGCTTTTGTTTAAAAGCACGCTAATTTGCCATGGGAATCAGTGGAGGCTGAGTGAAGCATTACCCAATGGAGCTGTCCTTGGTGTCTTAATTGTCATCTTCTTCTCTCTGTAGAACAAAGTAACATTGTGGGACCTGAGCAGGACCCGAACAGACCTATGATGCAGTCCCAGGTAGGCCAGTATATGGTGTATTATAACAGATTATGATCCAGCTAATACATCTCAATGTCACTAATGCTATAAGTTTGTGTCTATGATCTGAGTTAAGAACTAAACAAAGGCAAGCAAAATAAATGTATGACTTGCAATCATTTGACAATCCTTGGAGTTGGGGAGGGGGGTGTAAGTGTGCTTTAGCAAAGCACTCATACACTCTTATTTACTTAATTTTGTATTACTGTGCTTCACAGTTCATGCTTATACACTCTTATTCTTTGTTCTTCAACCTAAATTTTGCACTGCTATGCTTTTGAACAATTTAACCTATCAATGCCTACTACTTCCAGTACTACTGTTGCAACTACTGCTGCCATTACAGTATTAGTTCTGCTGCTGCTACTACTACTACTGTTACTAGTACAGCACTACTGCTACTACTACTACTACTCTGTCAACCACTTCAACAAATTGCTGAAGCTTCAAATAATGAAATACTGAAAACATTTGAAGCCTTTCTTTTTTCCGGCCTAGGTGTGTCTGTCTAAGCAGTTGGTATTGGTCTAACTTAACCTTACTGTCCTGCAGCCAATGGAGCACCTTTTCCAGGATCACTACACTGATGCTGACCCAGAGGACCGAGTGGTGGTGTCAGAGATCCCTTGCCCCCTGTCAGACCTGAACTTTGCTGTCCTTCAGGGATTAATAAATCCCATGACTTAGACCTTGAGTGATCAGGCACTCTATATTCAGACTAGGCATGGGACGATATGAAAATTTCATGTCAGGATTATCCTGGCCAAAATATCAAAACATCAAAATATGCTTAAAACTCTTAAAATAGCACTAAAACATACTGGAATCACTTTACCTTACATTTTGTTAAGAAACATTTCTATTGCATCATAGGACACACATCTTGTATAACTTTTATTTTCAGAACACACAGAGGTACAGCAAGGACAGCAGAATGAATGCAAAAAAAAAAAAAATCAAACAATCTTAAATAAGGTAATCATAAATTATAAAGTCCCCCTGCATAAATAAAGGATAAATTAAAAAAATAGCAACATTGTGTGAGTCTGTTCTTTAAATAAATTAAAGTCCAACTGGCATTATGGCATAGAGTCAAACTGTACTACTTTGAACCCGTTTTAGTAAAAAAAAAAAAACCCTAAACAACACTGTGGCACTTTTCTGTCATCAAACAGTACTGCTAGCCTTGTGGCCTAGAGAGTGAGACGTACCACACCTTGATCCTTTTCAAGATAGATTGAAGTGCAAAAATGTCAGCATGTTCGCTTTTTCTGGCTTCAGTTGTGCTCGTAGAGGTGTGAGAATGTGACCACTGGCACTAAACACTCTCTGAAGGAACACTAGTTGCAGGTATGCATAGAAGCCTGCGTGCACAATATTCACGATTATTTCGATAATGGAAATTCACCACAATAAAATTATCTTGAGTGTTTTTAATCGCATTAAAAGATAAAATCGTACATTGTCCCATCCCTAATTCAGACGCTTGATCTTGTGCAAAGACTGTGTTCTTGAAGCTGAAATCCACAACAGTCCCAAATTTTGTCATTTTGCCCCCCCCTTGGGTGGCAAGACATAGGCTGGTTTTGTCTCTGGCCACATATAGCCAAAACCGCATATTTTAACGATGACAAAAACTCATTTTTTTAATTTTGTGTGTTTCTTTTCTTTTCCTTTTACCACATGCACATTTGTATATGCAATACCGGAAGATGTATGTTTTTTAAACTAGTGGTGTCTTGTAATCCCAAGTGGAATGGGCCAAATGTTTGGCATGACACAGAAATAAAACTAAAAGGCATATCAGCCATTGTCACTCATCTGTCATAAGGAGCAGTCAAGAGTTTTCCATTGCTATGAATTAACAAAATAACATTACATGAAACTTCATCTTAACACTTTTCTACTGTACTTTATACTGATGTTTTGCATTTTCTCTTCAGTTTGCATCATGGGAAAGTTATGCAGCTGTATCCCATCCTATGTCCTTGCACACTGCTTTCTACAGGCCACATTAATTGAACACCTAGGTCTATAGTATGAGTATGATTGCCAATTTACATAAAATGCTGTGGAAAAAGGTTCAGGAAATTAGAGGTACTGTTACTTTGCTGGTGTCTCACTCAGTATAAGTATTACTGAAAAAAGTCTACAAAGCTAAATTACTTTTGTACAGTTCAAATGCACTTTGAGTAAGGGTTATGTTCCTTTCTATTTATTGTGTATTTCACTGCTAGCTGACATTCAACCAGGTGCAGCTTGGTCAGGTTTCAGTTTTAATCTTAAACGGGGAGAGCAATAAACATGAAAAAAAAATGGCAGTTCATTTGTATTTTGATTTATTTTTTGCCTTTCATACAGTGTAAGGCAAATACAAAGGAATTTTTGAGAAATCTGAGTGTAACAATTACCAGATACTTAGTAGTTATAATTCACAAGTTGCGGAATATTACATTTGTTCATACAGTAGATGAAAATGACAAAGGTCATTTGGTTGCAGTAAGTGCCTATGAGATGACAAATGAAACATTAACTACACTCGTGTTTGCTTTTATACCGGTAAAATTAAAGTTTCAGGCTATGCAAAGATGTTGCAGAAGTTGACTTTTTTCCCCCCTTTGTGCTTTGACTTGACTGAAAGTCAAAGTGTGTTGCTAATAACTAGATATTTATATCAAAAGACAAATTTTAACAGTTTGGAAAAATATTCTACATTACAATTAAGAGGACATGAACATGTGTAAACATACTCTTAAGTTTTAACACTGCACAACAAAACTAATCAAAGTTATGAATTCTTAACATTAGCAAACATCACATAATTAAAACATTAAATGCAAATACCCTTTAGGAAAATTTTAGATCCTATGAAAGCTTGCACCGCATTTAATTGCTGTTGCCATATTTTCCTTAAATTCACAGTAATTCACACAATGTGCTGTGGGAAATGTGGTTTGGCATCCGTTCCACACACGTGTGGTCAAAGTGGACAGTGATCTTAAAAGTTTCTCTCTGAAAGAAGTAGGTGCCTGTGTGACTGTCCAGTCAACCATTGCATCACTTCTGGGTCAGAAAGTGCATCATCATCCTCAGCAGTTCCATCTGGGGAAATTCAAAATCAGACAATGTCAAAATAGCTGAATACAATTGAACAAAACCAGACAAAGACGTGATATTACTTTGCAGCTTCTATTTTGGTTCTGCAAAATTACAAGCTCCTGCTCACAATTACTATCATCAGAATCAGCTTTATTGGCCAAGTATCTTTACACATACGAGGAATTTGACTCTGGTTCAGTGGCTCTCAATGTACTTACACAGAATAACAACAATCACAACAGAAATATACACAAGGAATGACGATATACATATCAACTGGAAAAGGTTATATTTTCTTAAATAAGTAATGAGTAATTTGTGTGCATGCTTCAGTATTAAAAAATAAAAGATGAATTTATTAGAAAGGCTTCAAATGTTATCAGCATTTCATTATTTGAAGCTTCAGCAATTTGTTGAAGTGGTTGACAGAGTAGTAGTAGTAGTAGCAGTAGTGCTGTACTAGTAACAGTAGTAGTAGTAGCAGCAGCAGCAGAATTAATACTGTAATGGCAGCAGTAGTTGTAACAGCAGTACTGGAAGTAGTAGGCATTGATAGGTTAAACTGTTCAAAAGCATAGCAGTGCAAAATTTAGGTTGAAGAACAAAGAATAAGAGTGTTTAAGCATGAACTGTGAAGCACAGCAATACAAAATTAAGTAAATAAGAGTGTATGAGTGCTTTACACCCCCCTCCCCAACTCCAAGGATTGTCTGTCTTATACTGTATATTCTTCATACAAATGATTGCAAGTCATACATTTACTTTGCTTGCTTTTGTTTAGTTCTTAACTCAGATCATAGACACAAATTTATAGCATGAGTGACATTGAGATGTATTAGCTGGATCATAATCTGTTATAATACACCATATACTGGCCTAACTGGGACTGCATCATAGGTCTGTTCAGGTCCTGCTCAGGTCCCACAATGTTACTTTGTTCTACAGAGAGAAGAAGATGACAGTTAAGATACCAATAGGACAGCTCCATTGGATAACGCCTCACTCAGCCTCCACTGATTCCCATGGCAAATTAGCGTGCTTTTAAACAAAAGCTATCATCGCATGCACTTACACATCTAACCAGAAATTAAAACAGGCCGGCACGCCTGATCAGCGCTATTCGCGGCGCTTCCGCGTCCAGTTTAATTCCGGCGCAAAGGAAAGAGCTGGCGGCGCAACCGCAAAGCCAACAGAGAGGGCAAAAATTCTGATCAGTGAGAAAGAAACAGAGGGAACTGTAAACAAAAAAGTATCATATCAAAAAAGTAAAAGACCAATAGTTTACACGATTATAAAGATAATTTGTTTGCAAGTTTTACTTTTGAGATGATTTTTTTTGCTTCAGTGAGTTTTATTCTCTCTCAAATTCTTATTTTTGTTTGATTTTTAAGAAGTTTTGTTTGATTATATTGGCACAAATCTGATTCCATAGGAGTGTTCCTTTAAGGACACCAACAAACATAATGGCATAGGGATGACCCTGAGTAAGGTCTGACTCAAGTCCGTAGCAGCTACTTACCGTTGTTGCCACTTTATGCCACTAATAAAAGGAGCCTGCTACACACAGGTAAGGAGAGACCTGTGTAACAGTGTTACAATGTCTATAGGCAGAATTGCTGAATAGTTAGTGAGGTTAGCCAACCAGAGTCAGGGTTTCGATCCGCCATGTGGGTAAAACTACAAGTGTCCTTGAGCAAGATGCTTAACCTCTGCCAGCTCTAGGAGCACCAAATATGCTGGCTGCTCCTGTGAAAAGAGAATTCTCCACTATATATATATCAAATTAAAATCAAAGAGAATATTGAGTTTTCTTCTGAGGGAAGCTCCAGGCCACAATGCTTCTTTCTGTCCAAAGGTTTCCAGCACAAAAAAACCCTCAGCACATTGTGAGAGTGGTGGTTATGGTCAGAAGCACTCAGGCCATGCTAATAAAGAGGAATCAGTAGCAAATTAAACCAGGTTTTTTGTTCATGAAGCAAGGGCTTGTGGACAGAGTAAGGGAGGCCTGTCATCGGCCCAACTGTGTCTGTGTCTAAAGGCATTGGACTGTCCACACCTCCCAAACCTCCACAGCCACAAACACCATCACCCCAAAGTCACACAGCCAACAATACTAATCTACAACACCCTCATCCATCCATCCTCCAAAAACATCACACATAAACAGAATAGCCAGTCATTAGCATCTATTAATCCAATAGAATCCAAATGGGCAATTCCATGGTGATTGCTGTCCAGCATCAAATTCAGCAGTGATAAATATCAGTGGCTCAGTTGTTTAAGGTGCATCACCAGGTACCTGTGATGTCCTGGGTTTCGAATCCAACCTGGGACCTTTTATTGCATGTCATCCCCCCTCACCGTCTCCCATCTTTCCTGTCTCTCCCTACTGAACACTATCAACAGAGGACTAGTTCATCTAGTGTAAGATTGATTGTTGTCAATATGAGGTGTATATAGTGACAAAGAATACATGAAGCTACGTTGGTTCAAAGTGTGGGCATTTCTGCCACGTGGAAGTGATCTCAAAAGAAACACACCACATCACCACAGCGAGCGTTCATCGGTTAGGTTTTACAGGTACAATAATCAAACTGCAAATTAAAAAACGACAATGGGCAAGCATGTGGTGCTTGCTTATCTATATTAGTCCCTGTCCCTTTTCCACGGGGCTACACACTACCCAGCAAAACGTAGACAGAACACCAGCTGAAATAACATGTATTGCACTACATGAGCATATTAGAGGAGAGGAGTTATGCTCCTTTTTCAAATCCAATATATTGAAGCAACCTACTGCTGGAGGGCACTTTGTGAGTGGCAGGACTGAGGGCTGCTTCGTCGAATGCTAAAACCGAGATAATCTGGTCCAGGTTTTTTACTTGAGCTTGTGTGCTGAAGCTTTAACGTGCACAGTGGTAAATGAAAAAAAAACTGACATCCAATCTTCTCAACGCATAATGGTAGGCTAATTGCAGAGTATATTTGCCCAAAGGCTGTTGTATTCCTATACAAATAATTGTAGAGTTCTCTACGACCAATCGAAATGAAAGGGCATGTATTTTGTTATGCTTGTTTGAGATGTTTCAAGTTTCAAGTTTATTGTCAAGTACTAGATAACAATGCAAACATCATTATCAGTAATGAAATTCTTGTCCTCCAGGTCAACTCAACTTAACTAAGTAAAAAAGTCAAATGAGTAAATAAGTAAAAAAAAAAATAGGTAATAAGACAAATGAGTAAATAAGTAAAGTAAATAAGTGATTAAGGAGAAATAAGATCAAACAGTAATCAAAACATGGTAGAGAGAGCAAACAGTAATAAGGTGCAGAGAGCAGTGTAGTATAAATAATATTAAAAAAGTATTTACCTAGGAAGAATAAAATATAATAAAGAATAATAATAGAGATATTTACAGTAATGAGGTAGACAAACAGGTATGCAACCTTAAGTGTGTGGGGGTAAGGGTCCAATCATGTATGTGTGTATGGTGTGTGTGCAAGTGTTATTGTCAGCAGTTCAGTAGCCTGATGGCTTGTGGGTAGAAACTGTCTCTGAACCTGCTGGTTCGGGTCCGGATGCTCCTGTACCGTCTGGTAGGAGATGGTAGACAGTAGGAGCGTGAAAAGTCTGTGGCTGGGATGGCTGGGGTCTGAGAGGATCCGCTGGGCCTTCCTCCTGCAGCGCTGGCTGTAGAGGTCCTGGATGGCTGGCAGCTCAGTCCTGGTGATGCGTTGAGCTGACCTGACCACCCTCTGCAGAGCTTTGTAGTCGAGGGCGGTGTAGCTGCCGTACCAGGCCGTGATGCTGCCAGCCAGGATACTCTCGATGGTACACCTGTAGAAGTTGGTGAGTATCCTGGAGTCCATGCCGAACCTCCTCAACCGCTGGAGGAAGAAGAGCCGCTGTCTCGCTCCCTTTATGACCACACCTGTGTGGTGTGACCAGCTCAGCTCCTGATGTTGATTCCCAGGAATCTGAAGCGGCTGACCCTCTCCACTGCTGTTCCCTCGATGCGAATGGGTGCGTGCCTCCCTCCCTGCAGCCTCCTGTAGTCCATGATCAGCTCTTTGGTCTTGCCGATGTTGAGCAGGAGGTTGTTGTCCTGATACCACGATGTCAGGGCTCTCACCTCTGCTCTGTAGGCTGACTCGTCTCCGTCAGTGATGCAGCTGATGATGGTGGTGT
>CABFOQ010025926.1:2118-14952 GCA_900660455.1 Gephyroberyx darwinii | reverse complement strand
TCAAGCCATAACATAAAAGAGACGGACAACAAAAGTAAGGTGCAAAAAGTAACTTAGGTTTATTTAAATAATACACTAAATGTTCGTGTCATGTGTGGTGGAAATCTTAGAACTTCAACCTAGGTTCGTCAACCTAAATGTCAGTCATCAGCAGACACAAGAGAACAATTCGATTAGTAGATTTAATACGTATATACGGGAAGAAAGAATGCGAGACCACATCAGGTGTGGTGGCAAACCTTCTCCAACATACAGACATTACAGAGGAGCTTATATAGGTCTAAACTAACTACACTAAAACAATAAAACAATAAATGATTAAGGTAATAAAGCAATAAAAACAGAAAGAAGTCAAAGATGAAGGAGGACATTTGCTGACATAAGGCTGACCCTTGAGTAACCCAAAAACAGGAGATAATAAAACAATTAAAGGATTACTCAAAGAACCAATCTCAGCTACAGATGTCACACAGAAACATGTGGTTTTCTGAATTATATTCTACACATGCGTGTAGAGTATGTAAAAGTGGATATGTAGGCGTCAGTGACATGGATGTAAAATTAGGATAATGGGAAGAAAACGCAAATGATGAAAAAGAAATGGTGGAGTAATTTCTCTGATGAGCATTGAACTTCTTTGAAAAATAACAAAGAAGATGCTCAATGCCATCAGAGAGCTCTTGAAGGAGAACGGCACCTGCACCAGAATCACTTGCATCGTCAGCAAGTCGGAACAGATGTGAGAAATCTGGGGCAGACAGAACTGATGCATGTAAGAGTGCTTTAATGGACACTCAGCATATGGGCCACTGTAACAGGCTTGCAATGCAGAACCTGAGATGGGAAGGAATGCCAACACCTTTTCACCAGGAGAGAACGAACGACTCTTTTTGCCTCTGTCAAAAAGCTTTCTCATGTGGTGCTGCAACACTGTAAGGGTAGATCTAGCCATCTCACAAGCTTTCCTCAAGCATAGCCTGAAATTACAAACATAATCAACCACCAACTTCATCCTCTGTCACAGCCTGATTAAAGAGGGGAGATAGTTTAAAATCATGCTGCTGCTCTCTAATCAGTTCTCTAATCTGCTCTCTAATCCCGCAGCAACAATGTTTCTTTAATCTCCAACAAGGTATCTTTGTCATGCCACACTGCCTCACTACAATATGCATCACCAACTGGCTTAACGTCACACATCTCAGCTAAAGTAGAAGTAGCAGTTGTTATCTCAGGACGGAATATGTACGTTTCCCTTAGATCAACAACATCTTCTCTTTAGCCATAGCTCGCGTCACAGCACATGTGGGAAACACTTCTGGGAAACTGTGTTCAAGGCTGTCAGGGGTGTTAGACAAGATCGGGCTGGAGGTAACAACAACATCACCAGTTACCAATTCACACATCAGATTCACCTTGTGTAATGGGACATCAGTAAAACTCATTTCAATTCCCTGCACCAGAACATTTGTGCCTAGGAAGGTTTTGTCAGATAACGGTAACACATTGTCAAGGATAAAAGACTGAGCAGCACCTGTATCACAGAGAATAGTGACTTCAACACCAGGGCTACCAAGCAGAGACACCACCCCTTTAAGAAGGAAAGGAGTGTAGTCTGACAAATCCGCAGCAGATAATTTGTCTTTGGGACACATACTATTCCCTCTCCCAATCGAAGAACGGACCTTTTCCCGCATATTAACCAGCAAGTGAGGTTTTGCATTTTTCTTGGACAACTTGGGGCATTCAGCTATAGAGTGTCCTAGTGTTTTACAGTATGCACAAACACATTCACTACGGTTAGATTTAAACACAGGTCGAGTATCCTCTTTTCTTCCATCCTGAGCAGATTGTAAGCTTTTGTTATCAGGAGTGGAAAGGAAATTTGTTTTCTGTTCTTAGTTTCTAGGATTTCTGTCAGCATGAAAGTGTCGCTCAAAGCGAGATGAAGTTTTAATAGAAAATGACGGTTTGTGTGTTAAAATAAATTCATCAGCAAGAACTGCCGCTTTCATAACTTCAGTGACCTTCTGTTGATTCAGATAAGTGGTAACTGTTTCAGGAAGACTTCTAAAATCATCTGGTCTCTAAGTTGTTCTAGAGTGGTGACTTGTTGAGATGCACACCATCTGTCAAGTCATCAACCCCAGATGCCATTGTAAGAAGTATGAGCCCAGAGCAACTATGAAAGATTAAGGAGAAAAGAAAAAAAAACACTTAAAAAGCAACTCCTTAACACTACCGCTCAATTACCGGTTCGTCAAACGGCCCTATCAAACATGTGCAGGCTGTCAATGCACTGCCAAAACTCAAGGCCCAAAAATCGCTTAGCCTTTAACGTTACCTACAAGTAGCACAAGGTAATTTTCAAACATCTCACAACATTACAGCAAGCAGTTGAATCCCATGACCATAAAGCTAACACAGAAATAGCAGCTTGCAAAAAACGCCCGGACAGTACACCAAACAAGTGAGATAAGCTTCTATTAGGAAGCAAATACTGTGAAAACACAGCCAAACATCCTGGACAAGGATAACATGCTACAAGGTAACAAAAACAGTAGTGCACACAAGATACATGCAGGGTAAAGGTATACTAAGTAGCAGCGACTAGCTACACAATAGGCAAAGTAATAGAAATACAGGGGACAAAAGACTGCCTCAAACGTGCATACACAAATGCCAACACTTTTAAGCTGTACCAACCACACGCTGGAAATTACCAAACAGCGCAATACACAGCACCAAACGATAACCTTACCTACCATGAGTCGTCATGCTAAATCTGTGCACCTCACTCTGCCCAAACAAATTAACAAGTGGCACCAGTTACACTGATCAGCAGAGCCACTGGGCGCTACCATGAGATGGGCAGTTTTATTGAGTAGGAGCTTCCCTGGAACCTGTCTACTAGAAAGAAAGATTGAACTAATAACCTAAATTAGTCTTCAATGCCATACCAGGCTCGAGGCAAACTTTAAACGCTGAACTCGTGAATGGCATCTGGGGTTGATGAATTTCTTGGTGAACAACCCCCTTTTCCTAATTTAGATCAATCTGTTACCTCGTCTCTTCAGTTGACTGAGACCCTGAAGCTTCAGATTGAAGTAGAAACTCAAAAACAAGAAACTAAAAGGTTAGAGATTATGGGTATACGAGAAAAGAAGGAATTACAGAAACTGGAGAATGAAAGATTTGCTTTAGTCAGCAGTCCTATTATTCATGCCCATTCTGAATTTGATGTCAGTCATAACATATGTATGGTTCCTCCTTTCTCTGAGAAGGAAGTTGAAAAATATTTTCCTCATTTTGAAAGAGTGGCTACGTCTTTAAAATGGACTTTGTTTGGACTTTGCTTCTGCAATGTGTTTTGACAGGTAAGGCTCAACAGGCTTATACTACTTTGACACTGGATGACAGTTCAGATTATGATTTGGTAAAAGCAGCGATTCTGCGTGCCTATGAACTTGTCCCAGAAGCATATTATGCATATTATGTGCAATGTTTTGTTTTTAGTTTTTGAAAGAACAGAAATAAAACATGTTGTGTTGATAACAGTGAGTGGTGTGTCATGTTATTACGGTTGGGGGGGGTGCCAGTCTGGAATCCCGCCTAGTAAAAGTGGATTTAATGAGGGAATAGGTGATGGGATGGCGGAGGGTGAAGAGGTTAGGCTGGTTGGAGCCGGGGCAGGCAAGCAGGTGAGAGGGAAGCAGGCAGGCAGGTAGGTAGCGGCGTGGGTGCGAAGAGGAGACACACAGGAAGATGGGTTCTGGGAAACCTGGAGTATAGGAGAACACAGTTAGCATGAGCTACGGATAACACAGGGAGATACTCGAGTAGTTATACAACAGGCGACAAAGCACCAACCTGACATGCTGAGTGTGTTCCTCCATGTTCCGGGAGAAGAGCAGGATGCCATCGAAGTACATAAAGATGAAGCGGTTCAGCATGTCGCGGAAGACGTCATTGACGAGCGCCTGGAAAACAGTTGGTGAGGCCGAAGGGCATGACGAGGGACTCAAAGTGGCCGAGAGTGGTGTTGAAAGCCATCTTCCACTCGTCACCCTCCCGGATCCAGATGAGGTGGTAGGCATTCCGGAGGTCCAGCTTGGAGAAAACGGTGGCGTGTTGGAGGGGCTCGAAAGCAGAGTTAATGGCCCAATCCCAGTTCACCCCTTGCCCCTACCCCTTAGCCCTTCCCCTCTGTTTTGCGTGTTCATGTGTAGGGCTAGGGTGTCCCGATTTTTGTTGGGAGCGAAGGGTAGGGCAAAGTGCTAGGGCTACATGGCCCTTCAAACGAAGATTTTTCAGAGGCACGCTTCAAACCGAGGGTTATGAGAAATCTCCAACAAGCATCGGCAAGATGGTGGCGAACGCTGCACAAGCAACAAAAGGAAACCACAAATGTAGTATTTTCTTCATTAATAAAGATTTAACAATTATGATAACCATCGTATTATCTTAGTTTAATGTTGTTTCAATCTATTATAGATCTTTTCTTTATAACAAGTATAACAAAAAAATTGCTAGTTTGCCGATCGTTACAACATTGTTTTAAGGCTGATTTGTGCATGACAGTCCCGCATTTTGACATATTTCCATGTTGCATTTCTCCCGTTTGATGGCATATGACACCCGAAATATAACTAAAGTCCAGCAGCGAAGTTGCTGCACTTGTTACCGCTCCTCTAATATCAGTGCAGACCGGCAGGGTAGGAGCACAGAGCACCGCTAACATTATTCTATCATGAAGTGGCCTGGTAATGAAGCAGTGTTCTTTTTTTATTTGATGACTTGTTTGATCGTTTGATAGCGTGAAACTTATAAGTTGTGAACGAATCGCGAGCATCCATGCTTTTCTATGTCCGTCATTGTGATAAAATTATTGCCATATAATGATCGCCAACAAACTCGGTGCATCTGTTTACGGAAACGCCAACGAGGATGACATGATGACGTATCAGGGTCTTGAAGGGTTGTCCCATTTCATAGGGGAAGATTTCAACCACCACCCCTTGTAACTCTGTTCCGAGGGGCAAGTCAAAAAGCGAGGGGCAGAAATGAGAAATGGGATTGGGCCAATACGTGGAAGGGGGTATTTATTCATAATAGTGATATTGTTCAGACCCCGGAAGTCGATGCAGGGGTTCAGGGTGTGATCCTTCTTCTCCACCAAAAAGATAGAGAAATCTAATAAAATATGAAAATATGTGGAAATATGTATTATAATATAAATTATGTGGAGTCACTACCTGTATATCTAAGTGTGTGTGTGCATAAGAGGGGTAGTGTATGGGACTTGGTGGGGGCCCTGGTGAGGTCAGAGTTCACAGTCCTGATGGCCTGAGGAAAGAAACTCCGTCTCAGGCTTTCTGTTTTTGCAGTGTGACTGGCTCTGGTTGTGCACCTCCTGGTGTATAAGTCCTGAAGGGTGGGGAGTGTAGTTCCAATAGTGCATTCAGCGTATCAGCCTCTTGAAGCATTTCATGACCACCGAGGTGAGTCATGTAGTCATTTAGGCATGTTGGAGAAGCATTCTTAGGCACAGGGACAATCGTGGATCTCTTGAAGCAGGCGGGGACCACAGACTCAGCCAGGAGAGGTTGAATATTGTAGTGAACACTGAAGCTAGCTGGTTAGCACAGGTCTTCAGTACATGCCCAGATATGCCATCTGGACCTGCAGCTTTCCTGGTGTTCACCCTTGTCAGAGCCCTCCTCACACTGTGTTCAGTCACAGAGAGTGTGTGCTCATCCCTAGCGATGGAACTCACTTCAGCTACGCTAACAGTGTTGTTGTTAGCCGGCGAGCTAGTGGTGTTGTTGCTAGCCTCAAACCTTGCACAAAATGAGTTCAGGTTGTCAGCTAGGGATGCGTCGGCACTCACAGTTGAGGGGGATCTGCCCTGGTAGTCCGTTATAATCCGTAGCCCCTGCCATAGGCGTCTGGTGTCGCGCTGCTCCGTTTGCGACTCCACTCTGTCTCTATCCTCTATCTCTATCCTCACTGCTTTCCTCAGTCCATAGGACGCCGCCTTGTGCTCGTCCATGTTGCCAGTTACGAGGCTGGAGTTACAGGCAGCAGTACGGGCGTTCAAAGCGTCGCAGATGGATCTGTTGGACTGGAGACAAAGAGGGCCTGATCAAGCCTGCTGCCAGTGAGTCGGGGATATACTTCTCCATGGCTTCTCTCTCAGAAATCAATCCAACCCTTAATCACTGTTACAGTCTCTAAGGGCTTCACAGTGCCCAACATGTGAAACAATAAATGGTTAGTACACAACATCCCCCAGCCTTGGACCCTCAACAGAGGACATGGAAAAACTCCCAAAAAACCTTTTCGGAAAAAATGGAAGAAACCTCGGGAGGGGCTACTCAGAGAGGGATCCCCCTACCAGGACGGTATAAGTGCCTGAAGTAAACAGGCTGATCTCATCTCAGTGGAGAGATTATTATCTGAGATAGGAAACAAATAAACTACTAGAGTCGTTTTTTCTTCTTCTTGATTTTTTAAGTATTTAAATACTAATTTAAATGTATTTCATCCCAATTTTCACTTTAATTTCTTTTTTTCATAAAATAAAACAAAATGAGATCTGTCAGTGAAGCGCAGTGATACTGAACTTCAGTTGGGAAGTCATCCCCATGTCTTGGCATGTCCCTCTGCGGATATTTATCAATTCATCAATACATGTATTTGTTTATCTGTTCATCTATCTTGATCTATTTATTTGTTAAGTTTTACTTGTTTTCCACTGTGTTAAAGATGATCTTCATGTGATTTAATAAATGTTGGTGTCACAGGAATTCTCAGGGTTCACAGGGTCTCATACTAGAAACAGTTGGAAAACCCCTGTCTGTAAAAAGGTCAATACAATGACAACAAAGCAATAAGAAGAATTCCTTGAAACAATGCAGAGGTTTGAAACCATGGGCCTAAAGCTGCTCCACAGTTCACTTTGATGGAACCAGACAAGCTGCTTTTATTGAAACATCAAAACACTGGGAAAGGAAATAAGCTTGACGTACATGGATTGAACCAGCATTCAAGAGTGTTGGCCTCATGTCAACTTACTGAGTTGTTTACTTCCTCAAAAAAAATGACTAAACCTGTACCCTCAACCTAGACGAGTGGAAGGAAGTAGGTGAATCAAAGAGAGGGGCAGAGAGGTTGGTCAAGGTCTTCAACCCCATCATAAACCAATCTCTCTCACATGCACACAACAGACTCGGCTCACTAAAACACGCTGCTTGCTGCAGGACCTTAAAGCAAACACAGAAGGGGTGGTCGGGTGTGTGTGTGTGTGTGTGTGTGTGTAAGTCAATGACCCATAAGCGTTTAAAGCTCACAATTGTAGACAAATGTTCCTGTTGTGAGTGAGTGAGTGAGTGAGTGAGTGAGTGAGTGAGTGAGAAAGAGAAAGACACACTGAACTTCTAGGAGACCAGACAGACATCTCGTGGGCGTACTAGCTCCTTTGTAGCTAAACTAGATGTATGAATGTATGAATTTAACCGGAGTGAAACCCTCTGATGTGCTGCAGCCTGTAGGCTCATTCGCGTTCAGGTTTGAGGGTTGCCGCTCCTCTACAGCATGGCAGTTAATGTCATTTAGTTGTTCATAAATGTTCAATATGAGAGGATTTATACACGTGCGGCCCAAGATTAGCCTAGCATGACCAGATGTCTGTAAGCCTCTAGGAACAAGGAGTCAAAGCCATAGCGGAAGAACTACGTAGCACGTTGCCAGTTGTGGACCATCTTTCATCCTGCCCATCTACTGTTACTCCTTCTCTCTCTCTTTCTACTCTCCTCCATCACTATCGCTCTCTCTTGCCTCCTCTCCCTCCCTCTCCATTCTCTCTTTTAATACTTCACTCTATGGCCGTATGATGGAGTAGCGATGTCCGCGGAGAGATATGACAGCTGGATCGTTGGCTGTCACACAGACTGATGTCCATCTCTCCCCACTCCGACTAGTCTGACAGCTTCACAACGAGCATCTCAATGTACAAACACCAGGCGCACATATATACATACATACATACACACACACACACACAACACAGTGACTGAGAGTGATAAGACAGGCAAACAGCCAGACATGCATGGGCAAACAAACATTAACATTTTGACACACGTACAGATTGGTCTTTTGGATGTATTCTGGTGGTAAGTGTGATGACAGCACACAGCAGACTGCTGCATTATGTCTATTTGACAACATGTATTACAATGATAAGGCTGCTTTCAACATAGACTATAAGGCCAGGGCCAAAGCAAACACTCACTGTATACACTTTGTTAGAGAATTATAGGTATAGCCCGACAAAACATTGGCAAAAAAGATTTAAAACAAACCCCAAAAGTTGAGTTAAATTCTGAGGCAAAGCTAATAAATGCCCAGGGTAGCTTAGTTTGGCCTGTTAGTGAAAACCAGGCTAAATGCTACAACGCTCTAAACCGTCTTCACTAATAAGAATCCGTCTAGAAAAGCCCTGTTGTTGCACACAGAGATCCTCGTCTCTAGCTAACACGCCGATGTAAAGCCCGGTACATTTCTCTCTCCCTCTGAAGCAGCTTCAATGAGCTTACTGTAATCACACCGGCAATCTCGTTTCTCGGTGTTGCTTTCAGTCCTTACCAGAGATGACTATTTATCACAGAGCACACTATTTTGTGCAGGTTAAGGTGGATCCACACTGCAGGGCTTGTTAACACTATTTGGTTATTTGGAGTCCCACCGTTGCCAAACTTTCATCAACCATGTGTGATTTACGTGCTGATAATCACAACGAGACTGGCAAACAACATACACGGTCGCTAGGCGAACACTCGACTACGTAAATGCATGCTACTGTTAGGATCTGTAAATCTGTGGCAGGTATCAGTGCACGTCTTTTTTTCCACTGCTGGTATTTACAGGTAGACGGGGGTTTGGTAGCCTTCCTCCTGGCTCAGCTTCTTCAATAATAGATGTCTACAACACGTTATTGCTCTATCTCCAGCTAGGCGGCTGCGGGCTAGGGGTGGAGATGACTTGTGTAGGGTTATTCATAGGCTGTGTGCGTACGTACATACGTACACACGCTTGCACGCACGCACACACACTTCCCTTTTCACCCACACAATCCGGCTCTCTCACTCCTCCCAGCTGACCTATTAAACTGAAGAATCTCGGGAAGTGAAATGAAACTAGTAAATCTCGGCTGCTTTTATGATTGACTTGATATGATTTGTATTATAATTTGGACCCAATGCTCCTTCTCTCTCCCACCGCCTCCCACCAACTTATTCCCCACTCCCTTCTCACTCCTTTCATTACTTAGATTGGCTCTTGTGAAATAGACTATAGGGTCTTCAGAAAAAAAACATATGCCCATACACACACATACAAGTGCATGGACAAAGGCACATGCACACACACACACACACACACTCGGCAAAGTCCCCCAGCAGGCAAAAGGCGATAGATGGTGGACGGTTCCTAACCTTAGACTGTCAAACTCATCTCTCAGTTGCGAGGTTTCACTTAAGTTCTAGGACCAGGGGACAAAGCATGTGTGAAATGTGGAAATGAGATAAGTGGTTATAGAAACTGAGATCTAACGATCCAATCAGATTCCTTCCCGAACGGAAACGGGCTGAGCTCATGCATTCATGTATGAGAAGGCCCTGAGAGGTAACCAATGGGCTTAGGGACCTCAGAGAGAGAGAGAGAGAGAGGGAGAGAATCATTACATCGACTAACTGATGGACTGACTGACAGGCAGACTGACAGAGTGACGGAGTGACTGTCTGAATGGTTTCTTTGAAATGCAGACTGTTTGAAGCTGGAAGTCTCAGGGTCTTTGACCGTCAGAGTCTGAACAGACAAAAGGCAGAAGAGGGCAGCTTATTCTACCATAGGCCCTTTAGCCTTCTGTGGCTTCATCAAAAGAAATTATAACCACATCTCTGACTTCTCTGCTCGGCTGATGTGCCCTTGGGCGACACTTCCCCACTGCACTTCCTCTGTTTGTGTGCATCTGTTGAAAATGAAGGCCAAGCCCTAAGAGCTGGCTAGCCCTTTCTACTTCACACAGATCAGAAGTCTAAACACCTGCAATGTCCTTTCTCTGAAATTACTCATAAAAGTCACCTTATCTGTTGACAGCAGAGTGCAGGCTTCACTCCCAGTGTGAACTTTGCCTTGGAGATAGCACTTATGTATAGATGGTTTACACACAGTATATGTTTTGAGAATAAGTTGGACAGAGTTGTGTGCGTTGTTGTCGACAGAACAGTCCGTTCTCTGGTGTAGTCATCATGAGTTAGAGCCCAGCCCTCACAGCCTTCCCTGTCCTGTCTCCATCTTTCCTACCGCTCACCACTGTATGTTTTCCAATGAAGCAGAAATAATCTTTGAAAAGGAATCCATTCTCTCCGGTCCTCTTCAGTGAGTGCTGACTCTGGCCGAGCTTCTGATGCGGCCACAGAAGGGCCCGGAGCCACGCATCTGTTTCCAAAGCCAACTGACTCACTGAAGCCTGGGCCCAGTCATCTAACCGGGGCCCTACATCTGTCCCAGTCACCCAGTCACTAACCGCAAACACACACATGTACACACACATGCACAAAGGCATAGACAGAGTGACAAATACACACCTGCAAGCGTGCACACACAACCCCCCTCACCCCTCCTGCTTTCCTGTGCTCTTCCAGTCTCCCATGAACAACACACTATTTCAACATCCCGTCTTGCCAATATCAGCTCTTTTTAACAGAGTAGGAGCAAATCATTCAGTCTATATTCTGTGGTGAGAGTCCAAGGCAAACTGGGCCTGTGGAGGCAGTGGACTAGCAGCTGGCACCCTGACGGGAGAATAGACGGGAGCGCGGGAGAGGAGGTGTGGCAGGGGAAGTACATTAACCCTATCTGTATGGTAATGCTATTACTTCCCATCTGATCTGCATGCTCCCTCCACACTCACTGGCTACCTCGTAGCTTTCATTAGCAACATGAATTATGGATCTGCCCTCGCATCTAAATGCTAAGCATTATGCGGTTTGTGATGCGGTTTTCCACATTCCCCTCTTTCTTCACTCTCCTTTCTTTTTCCACTTCTCTCTCCCACTCTCTTCCATAGCTGCCAGAGCTTATGATCATTGCAGAACTATTAGGTGCTGTGCTGAACACATTTCCATACCATCATATGCCCCTTGAGACACTGATAGTGAAGAATTTGCTGATTTTGCACACACACACACACACACAAACGTGCGCGCACACACACACACACACACAACATACAAAACAAAGCTGTTTAGCTGCAAGATGTGGAAGCACCATGAAGTGAGTGGGAGAGAAAGGATGGATGAGCAAAATAAGGAAAGTCTTAAGAGAAAAATAAAAAGAGAATCAGAGAAGAGAAGAGAGAGCGACAGATAGATGGAGGAGAAGAGCCAGAGAATAAGAAGGGAGGAAGAGAGGAAGCAAAGCTTGCCTGGCGGTTTTCGTGCCACCAATAGTGAAGCCACATCAATCGGTCCTGTGCGGTGCAGGTTTTTAAAGGAGACATCAGTGGAGCGACTGAAACGAGACACTGTGTAATAACAGCTCACTAAAAACATTACAGCCACTCATAAAGAGCCCAACCTCACTTTAATAGCTGCCAAGATGTTTCCTTTGGCCTCATTTAGGAGAAAGGGGACACATCTGAACCGGCAGGAAGAGTGTGGGTTAGTGTGCATGCGCCTCATACAGGTCAGTGGAACTGTCTTCAGCTAGATGATCCCTGTGACTTTTCTGTAAACCCCAAACCAAGTTCATCTGTTCGTCCACCCGTCCTTTCGCTAACAGAGCCTGTCGTCACAAATAGCCCGGCTGTGGTTGGCTGAATGACATCAACCTCTCATTGGCTGCTTTACGAGCTTCTTTGACCAGCGTGAGAAACCATGCCTCTCTAACCTCATGGAGGTACGGCCCATAGACCATACTGAAAGTACACGTGCAGAAACACACACACACCCATAGATAACCACAGGCACACACACGCAATCATCCACACTCACACAAACACACAAACACACAAACACACACACAAACTGACATGCACGTACACTGACACAACACACTTAAAAGGGAACAGCATTGGCCCACAGTAGACATGCACACACACGCACACGACCCACAGTAGATCAAATGTGTGTGTTTGCCCGTGCACGCGCTCACACACACAAACTTCACCGGGGAACAGCATTGGCCCACAGTAGACCGCGCATAGTTTCCCATGCCGACGGTGGAGTTATTGAGTTTTACAAGCTGAACTTCTCCTCTCACCGCATTTCTGGGTAAAAAGCTAGATCTTTTTGGAAGCACACACCACAGCAGCCTTTTAACTAATGATTCAGAGTGTTATGGTTGGAATGTGAACAGAGAGCAAGCACACATCACAGAAAAGATTAGCTCTCGTCCCGGTGTTTCTTTCTTCCCCGCAAACTCTCACAAAATCCCATCAGATTGCAACAGCAAGAGAAGGTCAAACAGACGGTAAAAAATAGACAAAGACACCATGTCAAACTGTATGAGAAAAACAGATTAGGAGAGAGAGAGGGAGGGAGAGAGGGAGAGAGAGAGGGAGAGACAGTGAGAGTGACGGACAGAGGCAAACAAGAAAGGAGGCAGGAAGAGGGATGGTGCTGCACTGCATGCGTAGCAGAGCAACACAATTAACCGTGTCTAATAATATATCACGATTTCAGTTTCCACAATTAAAGCTTCATTTAGTATGTTGGTGAGCGAGAGGTAACTTCAATTTCTTCTTCTTAGTGGACGGTGGGGGTGGAGGAGGTT
>CABFOQ010025924.1:0-25081 GCA_900660455.1 Gephyroberyx darwinii | reverse complement strand
GGATAAAATCTAAGCCTGGCCAAGCCCACTCATAAAGTCCCCCAAGTCTCTGGCCAGTGGTACATTTCTCAGAAGCACATCAGTTCTCCCTGGAAACGCCTTGGCTCCGTCAGCCCTTCTGAAGTAGCCGAAGGTATGGGTTTTGTTAATTCCTAATCTTTGCTTTGAAATAGGTATACTGATGTATTCGAAGAGCTACATTAAAGGGGTTTAAAACACGTTCAAATTACCACATGGGACTGCCATGCGTTTGGTGTCGACTTGAATTATTGGTTCTGGGTGTTCATCTGCAAAGAATCATTTATTCCTCTTTGGAAAGATTCTCATTGCTTGAAATATAAAGTTATTGAAGAGGCACTTGCACATGAAAGAAGAACCAGACAATGGAAATCAACATCAGTTGCCTGCATGGCTTGTGTCTCTTTGAAGTTCACGCTAACACCTAATTTTGTATCCTAGATTTGTTATTGGCTTCAGGGAAATGTCTTGTATTATCTGACACCATGTTTCAGACGGCTGAAAATCAAAGAAGGGATGGTGATGTTACATCCCCCACAAGGAATTAATAAAGCTTCATTCTTACCCAGCTACTTAATGTTTTACATTAGTCATGCTATGGTGAATCCTGATTAAATTTCATATTTTCAAGGTGTAATTTAACAAGAAATGCCATACGACCAATACCATCATAAAAATGGTATCATCACTGTCAGTAAAAACTGTACATGAGCAAAATAACATTTCCCAATATGTTCCTCAATCCTTGACACCAGCATCCTTGCTTCAACCAACA
The DNA here is from genome assembly GCA_900660455.1 of Gephyroberyx darwinii. Taxonomy (NCBI): domain Eukaryota; kingdom Metazoa; phylum Chordata; class Actinopteri; order Trachichthyiformes; family Trachichthyidae; genus Gephyroberyx; species Gephyroberyx darwinii. The sequence goes on along the minus strand of CABFOQ010025924.1, from coordinate 24,288 downwards.
GATCAGAGATTTTTTTGTCTGGTTGTTTAAGCAATACAGAGGGAGTTCCACAAAAGAGAACAAAGAGCAAAATTTGCCAATATTTTATTTGTATGGGACAAGTAAAAAAGTTTAAAAAAAGGCATCGTGGCAGACAAAAATGAAGACAAGGCTAATTTAAAACTATCTTAAAGGGTTACCTATACACAAGCCTCTCCGTGGAAGAGCAGCATAGATCATGGATTCATATTCAACAATAAAGGATCAAAAGCCATTTGCAAAACTCTGTTGTTTATTAAGCCGTGTCTTTTGGGGGAGCAGATTTCCTTTCATCTGGACGTTTCTCTGAATATCAAATTATGGAAATAATGGGCCTCAATTATTCCTTGTTATTCAAGTAATTACATCCCCTCCCATGTCTATCTAGGCCTTGGACAGACCGACCTCCTACAACACTGCTAACCACAACTCTACCAACACCACACCCTTATGTAAAAAAAAACATTTATTATTGCTTTACTTTCTTGTTCTAATTTTAAATGTTCTTTTGCTCACTTTGCTCAGATTTGCTCAGATGCCAGACCAGAGTAGTGTAGCTTCAATGAGTCACAGTCACTTCTTCCTCAAAGTTATTTATTCCTGACTATTATTGTGTGTGTGCTGTTGATGAACAGATTTTACCTTAAATCGAATCTTATAATCAAACAGAACCAAGAAGAAAGAACATGAGTCCTTAAGTGCCATCAGCATTGGAATTGGAATTGATAAAGCCATATTTGACTTGATCGATACACATCCTTATATAAGGCTGAGAGCAATAAGAGCATACAAGCAAAAACGAATCAATTGGAAGAATCAATTGCAAACAATCAGACCCTTAAGCAAATCCAGTAATGTAATTTGAACCAATAAAATCCAAATCAACTTCAAGCTCCACAGCTTCTCATGCCTCCGAGGCCTTGGCTCACTGTTATCTGACAAGGGAAAGGATGACAGACTAAAGGCACTATGTAGAAGCTAACTCTGACACCACCTGGCCCAGCAAATGCCAGAAGGAGAGAGCAGACATGGACTAAGAATAGAGCCACCTCAACTTAATCAGCTTGATTAAATGAACACCACTAAAAATGGGACCATGTATAATACATATCAGAATTAAAGTCAGTGTGATGGGTGGCACCGTCAGGTAGGAATATCTGTGTCATGCAGGCACAGGCTTAGCACAAGCAGCTGGCTGAGTCTTCATACATGGTGAGGTACAAATCTCAAGAGATGCCGAGCAAAACATGACAAATGTGAGGACCTGCTTTTTGAATAAATCTTAATATTCAAGTATGTGTTTGCTGAATGTGAGTAAGAAAGAGTGGCAAAAGAAGTGTGTGTGTGTGTGTGTGTCTCAACTTCCTGACTCGGTTACGAAACACACTCCCCCACATATTGTAGAAAAAGATATTCTGTGCTGTTTGTTTTTTGCCAAGTGGAACGGGTCTCAGTGGAGTGGCGAGGCTGGAACAATAGCTACTTCTAATTACAGAAGGTACATATATATTCCTCTTTGTCCCAGGAAGGGTAAAAGTAAGGCTACTAGCACAGCTCTGGTTTCTGAAACTAGGCTATGACACCAGGTCGACAGATCAATCATTCTACATGCTTTGGAGAAGACCTGAACACATGAACTAATAATCAAGATTTTATGGCAAAGTAGAATGCTGCTTGTACCAAAATAGAGATTCAGTCTGCAGCGGGTTAAAAAAAAAAATCCAAGGGCTGTTGTGTTTTTGTGCTACACTACTAGCTTCACACAGCACATACACAACTACAGTTAAGGACCTATTTGGTCGAAATTGATAGTAATTCACCAGTTAGGGAAGTCAAGAGCTATGTAGACGATAGTTAGAGAGCACTACTTTAACCCCTTTAAATATATCTGTCAGTCCCTGTGAAGGAAAATGTTCACTCTGTTGTAGCAGGTAGCTGAGTGGAATTACCCAGATCCTTTAGCTACAAATAAGCACAACTATAGTCTTGGCAGAGACGGCAGTGTGAAAAATGTGTGATGAATTAAGAAGTAACATGGTGACGTGGCCAAGTTGACTCTATAAAATGGCTGGCAACCATTTTTGCTTTTATTACATACACTCTGCTTTCCAAAGATTACTCCTAAGCCTTTAATAAGAACACGACTCTAAGATATTGGCAGTATGTTTTCAGAAAGTAAAACAAATAGCATTGCTTGGATACTAGATTTGTACAGCACATGAGAACAAACAAAGAAAAGTGTGTTTCATTTAATATTCCTTGTGGGGTACGTACTCTAATTTGTCCTACGGTTTGGAAGGTAAAATTAATTTTTGGCTTTCTAATATTCAATACTTAATACTTTCTAATACTCTAGCAATAGTCACATAATTTGCTTCCATTCCAAGTGCAAAACAGTAAAAGGGAGCTGATAAAAGCAACACCTTAGCAAATGAAAAGCCTTCTGAGCTCCTGAGACAAAAATAATTGTATGTTTTTCAGTTTTTGGAAAATGAGGTGGAAATGACAAACCTCTCTGTATGTTTTGTGTAGCAGTGTTTGTCTCAAATATCTAAATATATAAACACTAAAAATACCACGTTCACAAACCTTGTGGTGAAAGTGTGAGTTTTACAGAAGTCACAGATTGTATAATATACAGTGGTTATCAGTAGCTGTTTTTAGCTTGATTTTACTGCTTACTATATCCAAATGAATATTTGTAATATAATTTTATAATATCCAATTTTTTTTTCTAGTTTTATTTTTTTTATAATAAATGGAGACAAACTTGGTGCAAAATAACAGTGAACAGTTGATCGTTTTCTTTGCTGGCTGTGCTCACCCCAATCTGAAATGGCCCAGTGAAGTAGTCCAAATTGGCCTGAATGAAGCCGATGTTGACCAGATCCAGCTCAGCACTGCGACTCTTGGCCCTAACCAAGGACTCTTCCTTGTTTTCTATGAGGATGACCTGGAATTGACAGTAATAAACTTTAAGTATAGCAATTTTCAAAACAGTTACTCAGAGCCGCACAGAAAATAAAAGACATACAATACAAAATAGACCTGAATTACAACAACAGTAAAACAAGATGACAGGAAGTCTAGACTTTTGCAATGCAAAAAACAATTTTAAGTGACAAATGAAATACGATCAAAGAACCTGGGTTAAATAAAGGGCAGCATTGGATGGGACACGTTTACAAGAAGGGCTGAGTGCAGAACAACATGAAAAACATTACTGTGGTATGACTGGTTCCTCAGCAAATCATATTAAGGTGTAAAATGACCAGCTATCAAAAAAGACAGCAGTATTGTAGAAATGAATCCCCCATGCCACCACTCCTACCCCACCACACACAGACACACACATATTACCTGGCAATCCGGAAGTGCGTGAGCCAGAACAATCCCTACATGCCCCTGAAAGACACAAAGGATACCAAAAACTCAAAACACATAACAGGAAAAAAGTCAACATGCAACAGGACATCACATTAGTGGTACTTTCTTGTGTGACCCATTAGCCTCACAGTGCTACTGCTCTTAGCTTGCACGTTCATATGTGTAACTAACATAGTCATTAAAAGAGGAGAAAAAGATGAGAGAAGTGGTTCTTTTCCATCTCTCTGCTAATGGAGGGATGTCTAATGATCAGTCAAGGTTAGACACAGTGAGAAATGTATGGATGGCTTGAAGGATGAATATACATACCCCTCCGCTGCAGAAATCCACAACAGTGTACCCCGGCCTGGCTAGCTCTGTAACCATGACAACCAAGTTATTCAGCTGTTGCCTTTTCCTCACTGCACGGACGTCTGACATTTTCCCTGCAAAAGAGCACAGTTCTCATTTCTAAGTTATCATTGCACCTGAAGATGAAGTGAAAAGCAACAACTTTTATAGGTTACTGTGCACAGAAAGAGTGATACATATTCTGGAAACTCAATTTCAGTAGAATGAAACTTTACCAGAAAATAAAGCTACCACATATAAATTGTTAATTTTTATGACCATACAAGCCTTTTTTCCTTTGGCTCGACTGAAATGTACGCAGTCATTGTTCAGTCAAATTACAATTGACTGAACATTAAGAAAAACAGGAGGTCTGAATACTTTTTAAATATCACAATATACTTATACACCTTTTAATTAATTTCATGTGGTCTTTCTTTTCTTTGCTCCCTTTGGGGGAGCAGATATCCTTATCTCCCCCATAGCTACAATATTTCAGTTAATGATTATTACACACAGAGGAAAAAGGCCTCCACTCCCTCATCAGCATGTTTCCATCCAATTGCCAACAAGGCAGTATAAACCAAAACATCAAAACAAGCTTGTGAGCCAAAATTATCTTCCTTGTCTGTGACAGCGGCAGAACTTTCTGCTGCTGTGCAGAGAGTATGTACTCAGTATGTACTCCGTTAACTCAAAGCATATTTCAGTCTCCTGCATCTTCCTCTCTATCCTTCCAGAGTGCCACATCGGCAGTGAGCCGCTGACATGCCGTGCCAATGTTGTCTATGGTCCATTAATATAGAGTCAAGAGCGTTTCATTCACCCCAGAGTCACAACATCATATCCACATGGTTGAAATATCAGCCCTTCACTGATGACACCGCTTTCTACAAATTGATATATGACAATGGGGATGGAAAAAATGTAAGAGAATATTCTCATCATGACAACACAAATAGGACATTTCATAGGGACACTGTTTTGAAATTTCTTATGTAGCTACTGAGGGAACAATGAATTTCAAATTGTATCAGGAAATCTCCAGGAGAATATCAGGGGAACGGTTTCATGATCTGAAGCTTAACAGAGGTTGCATCATGCAGTGTGACAATGACCCCAAACACAAAACCAAATCTAGAACAGTCAAGAGTCAAGAGTCCTGAACTTAACCCTATTGAAATGTTGTGGCATGACCTGAAGCAAGCTGTTCATGCAAGACATCCCAAAAATATCAATGAACTGAAACAGTTCTGTAAGGAAAAATGGTCCAAAAAACCTCCTAATCGTTGTACAGGTCTGATCAGCAACTACAGGAAACGTTTGGTTCAGGTTATAGCTGCTAAAGGCAGTTCCATCAGTTACTAAATGTCATGGTTCACATGGTTCACATCCAAGCTGTTAATGTTTGAACAATATGTTCAATGAAGACATGTAAAAATAAATGAGTGTTATTTGCTAAATTATGTTTATATATTTTCATCTATTTCTTACATGAAGATCAGACCATATTTTAGGAGTCATTTATACAGGAATACAGGTAATTCAGAAGGGTTCACAAACTTTTTCCTGAAAATGTATGTGGTGGATGCACAGAAACAAGGGGTTGCCAGGTGAATGTTCAGTGAAAAAAAAGAGGTGCTCACAAAAAACAAGCTGAAACAGGAAAGGCCTATGTGCCTTGCATAAAAATGTGTGAAAACTAATTTTACAGAGTGTGTGTGTTGTGTCAATGACTTTCAGCATTTCTACCCAAGCATGACTGTGTTTCTTCAAAGGTCATTGCATAGCTCAACATCAAACCCATAAGCTATGTAGGAGTGAGGGGGCGGTAGCAGAATAGCTAACGATTGTCCAGTGGACATTGAGTGGACTTACCCCTTTGGTTTCACTCTTTTCAAAGTTCCAGGGAGGAGGGTAACACTGAAAGAGCTGTAAAGTTCAGGTTTTGTGTCACTGAAATTGCCTGAAATTCAAACTGCAATTTAGAGATGAATATTACAATATATGCTCTCCTCTGTGTCAAACAGACAGGAGTTGAAAAAGCCATAAGATATGAAAAGAACTAACAGCATAGTATGGAGAATACTGAACACATTCACACAGATTGAATGATGTAGAGGATTTCAAACTGCAGCAGTACAACACAAGCAGCTTTATTTTATTTGGGCTTTTTAATGTTGCTTATAGATTGCTCTTGATTAACAATACTTAACCTATAAGAAACATTTAATTGTGATAAATATATTAACACAAGAGGTGGATCATCTGGCAATATAATTGGGCTTCTGATTGGATTGAACCTCAATTCATTGAGGTTTGAGGGTATCTCACATGAACAGACGCTTCAGGTCCTGCAATAGCATCTCAGTTTTAGGATTTAGAGGAATTAGGAATTTGACTTCCTTGAAATCTTCGGATCATCGTCTTGTTGAACAGACACTTTGGCCCAGCTTTAGCTCTCAGACTGATGGCCCGACTGATGTTGAGTCAACCAGATCCAGAGGAAGAGAAACAGCTCCAGACTGTGATACTCCCACCACCATGCTTGACTGCAGGGAGAAGGTTATTTTGGCATTTCTGATTGCAACAAGACTTTTTGGACTCATCTATCCAGAGAACAAACTTCCAGAAATGGTTTGTCCAGTTGGTTTCTGGCAAACTTAAGACGGTAGCTCTGTTCTTAGAGGCTTCCTCCTGGCTACCTTTGCATGAATGCCATTTCTATTCAGTACTTATTATTGTTGATGGATGAACAATGACAACAGATGCAGCAATGGAGGCTTGTAGATCTATGGGTGTTAGTCTTCGGTTGTTTTTTTACTAGTTTTAATATTTTTCTTGTGGCTCTTGGTGATATTTTAGAAGGACATCTTTTAGACAGAGTCTCAGTGTCATGTTCAGTGCTCTCCATTCGTATCTTATTTGTCTCACAATGGACTGATGGAGCCCAAATATTTTTGATATGACTTTATAACCTTCCCCGGACTGACGTGCACTCACTACTCTCTTCCTGAGGTCCTCTGTAACCAACTTGTTGAATCCCCTTTCACACCCAGGCAATCTAAACACACACAAAAATAAGGACTCCAGAGCCACTAAATAAATCACGTCTGTTGATTTCGCTCATGAAATTAATTTCAGAAATTGATTTACAACCAGTTTTAATTTTATTTTCTTGCCAATGAAAAACATTCCTGCCACGTTCACACAAATGATGAACACTATTGATCAGCACAAATGCTGATCAATAGTCCACATGTTAGATTTGCCTGAGGACAGAGCAGTCTCACACTCTCCCACAGCAACCATCTCACACACCTGAAAACTTCTTTTGACTTTCTTTTTCCATCTAACAATTCATAAAATGAATAAAATACCACCGACTCTATAATTAGTACAATTAGACTGAAGTATTAAGTCACGGTCATGCATTTTCAAAATTATTAAAAAGAAAATCAAGGAAATTCTTTAAAAGCATCTTGGGAAAATAAGAAAAGATAAGAAATTTAAAAAAGAACACACTCTTAGCTCTGTTTCTAATAGCTTAAATCTAGGCCTATTGGCCTACGTAATGTTGAAGGGAAGGTTTTCTTCAGTGTTGTGGCATTGAGGCTGTCTAGTTACTTAGAAAAGAATAGGCTAATTGACACTTTGTTGCAAAAGACTGGAATCCCAGGCTTCTCTGGGTGCTTAGAGCACACCAGTATGATTTGGCACCAAATCCAGTCAGCTAGGCGTGAAAAAAAGAGACCTGCATGTAGTATTTTTGGATCTGGCAAATGCTTTCGGGTCAGTACCACAGTCTGTTGTGGGAGGTTTTTGATTTGTTTAGAGTGCTGGATAGTATTAAGAGGTTAGTTAAAGCTTACTTCTTAGACATTCAACTCTGTTTTACCAGAGCAGAGACACTACAGCTTGGCAGCAGCTGGAGATAGGCATTATGGCAGGGTGTACAATTTCCCCATTAGCTTTTACCATGGAAATGGAGGTCATCATTAGAGCTTCAATATGGGTAGTGGGTGAGGAAAGGCTGCAGGGAGGGCTGAGCCTCCCACCAATTAGGGCTTACATGGACCATATGACGACTATGACGTCAACAGCTCCATGTACTAGTGGGTTATTAGATAAACTAAATAGTAATCTACAGTGGGCTAGGATGAAAGTGAAGCCAAGTAAGTCTAGGAGTATTTTGATTATGAAACGGAAGATAGTAGACAAGAAGTTTTTTATAGATGATGAAGTGGTGTCAACAGTGATAGAGAAACCGGTCAAAAACTTAGGAAGTTGGTATGACGCAAGCCTCAGTGATAAGGGTCGATTTCAGGAGTTGAGGCAGGAAATGATTCGAGGCATTTCAGGTATAGACAAGTCAGGGCTCCCAGGAAAGTTAAAATTGTGGTGTAGGCCAGGTGCAGCATGGGCGTGGGGGTTTAGGGCTGTGTGCAGGGAAACCTGTGTGGAGTAAGGCTACAGCAGTAAAAAAAAAAAGAAAACTGGTAGTTGAAGAAGTACATCATCAGGAGGAGGTAGTAAGATGTACTAAGGCAGTGTCGTAGGCAAAACAAGGACAGTGGGTGAATTGGGAGAGTGTACAGAAGAGAAGTTTGAAGTGGAAAGAGTTGTGGAGCATGGAGGCAAGCAGAATTAGATTTATTATAGGGGCTACTTATGATGTGATGCCATCTCCCCAAAATCTTCAGTGGAGTCAATGGAAGTCAGTGGATGGGTGAGGATGCTGCCTGCCCGTTGTGTTCCAGCGTATGTACGCTTAGGCATATACTGTCAGGGTGTAAAGTTAGTCTTTCCCAAGGGCGAAGCCTACAGACAGATATGCTACTGTGGTCTGAGGTGCAGAAGCTAGTTTATTTTATCGAGTTCACGGTGCCCTGGGGAAACTGAGTTGACGAGGCAAACGAGCGGAAGAAAGCGAGATATGTGGAAATGGCAGCGGAGGCAGAACAGAATCAGATCAGCAAGCAGATGTAACCACCATCTGAACCATCAGATGGTGGTTACATCACTCGTTTGTTTTTGGTTTTTTATATATGAATTGGGCTTCTACATGTGTTACCTTGGATTATGGCACAAGGGATAGTAACATCTTGTCCTGTGTATTAATGAAAGCTTATCATGTTGACCAAATAATACCTCACCAGTCATCAGTCATTGCTTATTAGTCCCCAGAAATGTAGTTGACATAAATGGGTTTGGAAGGAGGAGAAATCTGCAATGAAAATACAATTGCTGCTTTTTGCAAAATGTCCTTTTCACAGCATCTGTTAATGGCCATATAAACCTATGCAAGGTCTCTATAGAGGGCTATCAAAATATAGATACTCTCAAACACTAAAGTTACCAGACAACTTGGAAGGGTGTCTCCCAACCAATTATTTTAACCTACTTCAGTGGCACAATTGTTAAAAGGCTATGAAGTCCCAGTGTCCATATAGGTCTATATATGATGTCATATATACAGGCCATTGAAATGGGTTAAAATAGACTTTCATGAGATAGTAGAGACCCTTTTAAGTTGTCTTGTTTGTATATTTTTGGCAGTTCTGTATATATGACATCTTGTATATGCCTATATGACTATTAATATATGCTGTTTAACAGCTAGCGTATTTTTTTGTAATGATTACAGTATTCTGATATATTTTTGTTATTCGGTACATCCCAATAGTATTTTTTTCCCCCAAAGTAACAAGGTACGTTTTTATTTTGAAGGCAAAATCACCTCACTTCCATTTATCTCTCTCTCAGGCTTGATGCAGCTCACACAGGTGTGGATAATCAGGGTGGCTGTTAAATATGTTGGCTGTCACCTGGGCTATCGCTGACAACAAAGCTTGATTTACCATATTACAATATATTATAAAAGACTGGTGCACCTTTATAGTATAGTATTGGATTACAGAACCGTGGATGGGTTATAGAGATGCTGGTATTGGTGAACTTGCTCTGCTCACATCTCTTTAAATTGCTCTATTTGTATGAGTTGTTTTTCATGCCAGATCAGAAATAGCGTGGTGTTTTCACTGGATATCCCACCTCACCTCTCTGAAAAGCTACATGTAACAACGCATCTGCGGCTTTGGTGTGAAGTTACATTTTTTTAGAGAGCTGCAGACAAATGGCAATGTGACCACAATTACCGTTCAAGTACAAAGCAAGCCTAAGCGGTAATGTGACTCAGTCACATTCATGAATTAATTAAATTTTTCAAGGTGCACATTTTGCACACCACAATGTTGTTACCATTACCATTGTTACCGCTGATTGAAGGATGGTGTCCCTACTCAATATGCCACCCTGCTGCATGCAAAATCAACAAGTTGCCAGTTTAAGGAGTAGCTTACTTGTGTAAGCTCTGATTTGACATCTACCATTAGCCTCCATGACACTAAATTAAATCGTTGCATGTGAATGAAGCTCAGGAGACCAACAGACTTTGACTTGGAAAACACAAAAGCTTTATCTGAGCCCCATCTCACAAGAGATTGAAAAACAATAACACATGTAATTCACTGGGAGCTCGGAAAGAAAGAGGACAGTCTGCACATTGATTTATTCACTCTCTTGTTCTCTCATGCATCCCCACTTGGTCTGCTATCTCCCAGCCAATTTATAAACAGGCGCAGCAATGACAAGAAGTATAGCTGCAAGTGCCTGCAACTGTCATCTAGTCAGGCCTAAATTAACTAACAGTGACAGTTGTTGACAGGTGGACAAAAACCTGCCTTCAAACACCGACTCCCTCTGTCATTATTTTACATTGTATGTACAAGGATGTGGGAGGAGAAAAATAAGACTTGAGAGGGCTTGGAAATAGCCAAAATGAGTATATATAACAATATGAAATGAGACTAAAACATAACTAATCACAAAAGTGGCCAAAACTAAGATAAGACCAAGTCAAGCTAGGCTTAAGTCTAATACCATGTTAAATCCAGGACCATAGAAATCTGGACTCACTGAGGCCTGACTCAAGTACTACAGCCCATCTTGAAGTATGACCGAGGCTCTATTTGGATTAGAGACACAATTAGAACACGCTGGCACAGAAAAAGTTTGGCCTACTTGAGGGTAAAACCCTCCTGTATGAACCGCTTGTATATTTACAGTAGCAAAACCCAATCTGGCAACACCTCAGCAGATTGAGTGTGTGCAGAGGAGAGTGCAGTGAGCTGGTGTACATTTATATATGTCATTATATAAGGCCACCCAAGATTCACACGTTGAGGTTGAAATACTGTAAATACTTCTTTGTTGTAGCTCATGTTGAGTTGACTCCTTACTATAGTCTGCTGACATGTTCTCTTGGTTGGACTCTGATGGGACTTTGTTGTTTTCCTCTCAAAGACTTTTTTGTTTAACCTCCCAGAGGCTGATGTGAGCTGAAAGCAGAGTAGAGTATGAGGATGTTGGTGGTGTTTATGAAGAGGGGCACTGACACCTTTCCCCAGGATAACTATTAGCACACAACCAGAGATGACAGAACAGGGTGAGAAGGATTCTTGGGTAGGGGAGAACAGAGTTTCCTGCTCTTCCAGCAGGTTGACTCTGTCTTGACATCTCCCCATGCCCAGCAAGGGGAAAACATGCTATGGGTCCTTCATCAAGGGACAGCAGAGGACTGGGGATCCATTAACCTTTACCGCTAAACTGACAGGAGAGGTACCCCACTATACTATTGCTTCTGGCAGGGAGCCCTGATCTCTTTCTTTTTACCCTCTGATGCTGCAGAATTGCCCAGGGCTTTATCAGACAGGTCCATCAGACAGATCAGAATGTAAACATAGTGCTGTGGCACAGGGGGGCTCTGTTTGGGCTCTGCAGGATCTGCCAGCTACCATCTCTGCAGGCATGCTGGTTCAAACACGAAACATAAGAAGGGCAGATTTAGGGGTTGTAGTTCAGGTTTTTTAAATTATGACTTGAGTAATTGAATTCATATTAGTATATATTTATTTTGAGAAATTATTGTTAACACATTCATCATTAAGTATACCAATACATACGTGTTTTTTAAGTTGCGAATTGTGACTACTGCTGTTCATGTCAAATAATCCATAGTCAATAGCTATCCATTACTAAACTAGTGTGAATTTTGACTTGGGGGTGTTTTTGGTGCCGTTCAAGGAGAAGGCAACTTTAATGATTTCTTACTTATGAGCTCATACTTTCATATTTCACACATCACAACAACTTAAATGAAGACCAACACGCAAGAAAGCACTTGTCAATAATTTGTGGAGAAACTCTGAAAAGGATCACTGGTGGGAAAGAATCAAGTTTGGGGAATTCTTTGCATCGAATTTCCTGCTAGCCAGATGTGTGAAGTTTCATGCTCATAAAAAAATAACCTCTGCAAACATGGCACACTGATGGAAATTCTACATAGCTTAAAGATGCACTGCTGAAATGGTATGCATGTAATTTACCATTTGCTTCATCCAGTTCCCTGAATGACTCTTTAACCACATCCACTTTTTCAAAATCTGATGTGATTGCGGGTCCGACAGGCATTTCACTGCAATGGCCATCTGATACTGTTTAGCATTCTGGTTGGATCATGTTGTCACTTACATCATTGATGTAGAGGTCTACAATTCCTCTCGGTCAGAGCATGTTGTGCACATAAGTTGTTTTAGTGCCTGGAATGTGCTCAACAAGTAATGAACTTGCCAATGTGTAAGACTGGCAGGGGGAAGGTTACCCATCTTGGGCATCAGGTCACCTAGGGCAGCAAAGGTGCACATGAATGCTGATGCTTCTTGGCAGCTGCCTAGAAAAATAGTGTCCAAGCTGCCTAATGTGTCATTAATAAAGTTCAGCAGGTTAATATAAGTATGTCTTCGTGAAAATAATGAGTTAATACAGTATATGTCTTTAACTAAGCTGATTAGCAAGATTTTGACAAATGCCTATAGAAGGAAAGCTCTAGGCTGATAAATGTGGCACGTATTGTGGCTGCAGGCACCTTAAAGGCACCTACAACATCACTTTGTATGTGACAAGACACTGGCAGTTATCCATGTTTTTGTTAATGGCCACAATATCAGGTTGGCAGGGCTTTGTTTTTACCTTGGCATAGACTACGACAGACAATTTTCAATCTCTTCTCCATAATTTGAGATTTGAAATGGCTTGTTGGCACTCGGGGGTGTAAACACGGGAGCAGAGTAGCTCGCTTATGACCATATGGCCTTCATTAGGGAAATCTATGGTCCAAAGGGTGAAGAAATGAACTTGGCACATCTTGATGGTATGCTGACAGTAATCAATAGCAGGAGATAAATCTAAATTCACAGCACTTTTCTGGCAATATTTTATCCAGCATCAAGAAATTTCCACATAACTAGTCTTGAGGAGAACCAAAATGAGTGTTTTGTGGGGACAAATGAAATAAGTAGGAATGGCTGGAATCAGCCGCAAGACCGCAAACCATAACTACAATTGGGCCATGAGGCGTGCAAAAAGGTTTGAGCCCACACAGGCAAGCAATGAGCCAAAACCTAGCCTAAATGTAAGCTATGATTTTGTAAAGGAGAAGTCGAATTGGATTTGACTTGATTCAATATCAAGGAAAAAAAAATCACGATACTGAAAGCACGCAACCGTTGATGAAAACTGTTTGCTTTCACATGAGCAGTCAATGAAAATTTTCAATGTGTTTGGATAAGACCGTGATGACAAGAAAAATGAAGGGTAATGAAGACAAACACAAGAGGAAAAAACTCACTGTGCATCCTTCAACAGCTGTGGAATGTCTGTCAAAACATTAGACGCAGCTTTAGGCTAGAGGTCCCATGGTGGAGTTTAGCTGCGCACATTTTTTTAATAGCACGCAGTTACTTTATAATGCCGAGGGAATAATAATTTGTTTAATTTAAAATACCAATACTACCAAATTGAGTATTCAGTTTTGCTTTTCTACGTATATCCAATCACTGTTTGGCCTGCTATGCATGGATGTCACATCACTTTCACATGAACTATTCCAGCGCTGAAAATTAGAAATAATGCTTGCATAAAAATCTAAGTTTCCATGCAAGCAATGTAACTAGATAACCAAAATGGGTTGTACTGGTTTGTGCAGGCCTTCAGTCTTTCCACATCGTCTCTGGGAACAGGTTGCCCGACATGGGAGCAAAGTGTGGATAGTTTGACGTGCATGAAGTGCTGCCCCACGTGACAACAATCTCCTAAAATGGACAGCAGAAATACCAGTACATTAAACAAGAGGTAGTCAATGAAGTAACACAGACTATTGTAAACTATGGCAGAAAGCCTCTCGTCGGCTACCATTCACAATGTAAACAATGACTTCCAGCTTGTGTCCTGGGTGCTTTTCACTGCCATGTTTGAGGTACATGTGGCAACATCCATGCTCCCCTGCTCTAAAACATAGAGAGCTTTGAATCGGGCCGTCCCACCTTGGCAGCAAAATTGTGTTCGTCACAGATAGAAGAAAAAATGTTGTGGCTTCTCTGTGAGGATTCAAGTGACTGAACTAAACCGCGCACATTTTAAAAGTTCTTCTGGCAAGTGCATTTTCTGCTGAGGTAATGGGTAAATGCCCTGAGGCTGTAGATGCTGACAGATATAAAGAAGTTGGCTGTGTACTTCAATCACTCTGGTCCACAAGGACAACGTAAGACTTTGCTCTTTGCTGTGGACTCAAACTCAAAAGAATTCAGACTAGCACATGTGCCAGCCTGTTACAGTACAAAGGTGATATCAGAGATGTTCTACTCAGCAGCAATCAATACGACAAGATTGGCTGCATTGACTTTAACCCATTTCTCAAGTTATTCAAGGATGCCTTGAATGACCATGGTGCCTCAAGTGCTTTCATTGCTTTATCTTGGCTCGTTCTGCTGCCTGACTGGAGGCGATACTTAGAGAGATAGCCGACTTGTTTGCTTCTCGCCTTCAGGAGATGATGTTTACTAGCATCATTGAGCCGCTACAATTTTTTTTTTAGACTGCCAATATTCCTGACACTCACACTGTGCCTGTTGAGGATGCCCAATGTGAGTAAACATCAATCAAATCAAATCACATTTTATTTGTATAGCTCTTCATCACTGTTACCGTCTCAAAGGGCTTCACAGTGCCCAAAGTGTGAAAACAATAAATGGTTAGTCCACGACATCCCCCAGCCTTGGACCGTCACAGAGGACAAGGAAAAACTCCAAAAAAATCTTTCAGGAAAAAAAATGGGAGAAACCTTGGGAGGGACTACTCAGAGAGGGATCCCCCTACCAGGATGGTTGGGCGTGCAATAGATGCCGAGTTTGGGCAAACAGCGTACACACAATGCATAAAAGTTCAATGAGTGATGGATGCTGCAAAAGAAACTATAGATATTTCAAATTTTAGTCAGATGAGCTGAGGGCCTTGGACATAGAAATCAGGGAATATTTGTCCATTTGTCAATCTATTCAACCACAGCAACACCAGACAATGTGTTGCTGTGGTTGAATACTTAGTGATTTCAATTTCCTAGACTAAGGAACTTGGCCCGAGAAATCCTCTCCATCCCTGCCTCCAGTGGACCCCTGGAGAGGGCATTCAGTGTATGGGGGCACATTTTGGAAGAGAGACGTACCATGCTAAGACCATCAACCACAAGTGACATTCTATTCATCCACAAACTTAAGAAATAGATTTAATGGGATGTGGGCTTCCTGGTGGGTTTGAGACAAGATCTTGCAGTAGCAGGCGGGGGCGGTAAGCAAACCTGCGGGTGCAGGTGGAAGAAGCATAAAAAAGCAGTGGGATGAATAAATCAAGTCACCTCTACTTTAGACAATAACACCAGAAAGAAGCAACATAAACTTGACTTAAATGCAAGAAAACAAACAATTGTGTATGACTGTGACTATGTTGGTTGCATGTCTATATTTATGAAAATGTAAAGCACTTAAGTATAAGGAACAGCAATGTTTAATTTCTCACAAATGCAATGCTGCAAGTGTGTGGCTGAGACATCAGCAGTCTGGTGGGTTTTCAATAGAGTATGAATGGAATAAAACATCGATTGAAAATAAATAGGCTGTGGAAAATGTTTTAATCCACCTGCTCTACAACATCTATGCACCTCATCCCAAAACATTTCAGCTCATTCATGACTTCTATGTGTTTCAATGCCTTTGAAAGATATCCACCAAAAATCCTCCCATCTTACCAACAGTAACTACTTTGTTTCTGTTAAATGTGCACGTTTCCCCTTCATCCGTTGTTCTCAGTACTTCTCTGCCGGAGCTGTCAAAGTCAGTGAGTAAGTGGCACAATGCAGGCATCTTTGTAGCGACCGTGTCAACATCTTTTGGCCAGCCATCTTTGTAAAAACTTCTATCCAGAAGGGGTTTAGCCCTGGCCTTGCTGTGCTAACTCGAGGATAACTAAAGGCTGGATGGGCTCCAGCCAGCTGCTCTCTCTGCTCCTCCTGGTTCTCTTACAGAAAAGCTTATGGTTGGGTTGCCAAAGCCAGGGCCCCTCTGTTGAGAGAGATAAAGGGATTCTCCTGCAACTCTGTGGCCATTAAGCTTTGATATCTTGTCACTAGGAGAAGTAGAGGCCCAGTGTTTGGAAAGAAAGTTTGCAGAAAGGAAATACTCTTCTGGACAAATTTAAGATACTTTTAGTGCTATCTACAACACACATTTTATGCTACATATGGGATGGCTCCACTTTGTCTGAATAATTGATCAATTTTCTTATTATATTTGCAAATGTCTAGAGTGATGTGAAAAGCAGAACAAGAATCAAGGGACTGCGGATCAGCCATTTGTGCATTTGCCCTTTGGATAATTAGAGCAGGATTTAGATGAATCACTATTCTGTCTCATTGGGTCACCTGCATACAAAAGAACACTTCACCAAATTACTCTCTGATCTCCAAAGGATTCACTAACTTCTCTCTGTTTTCCCGTTCTAACAAAATATAACAATACACAATAAACCAAAATAAAAGGGCATGCCATCAGGAATATGAGTGACTTTCCTACAGCTTTACATCCCTCTAGTCACCATTCTGATATAAGCTGTTGAGGCCCTTGCAGCTTAGCAGACTTTTGCTTGTTTTTAGATGTTCTAGTCAGACACAAGACACACAGACACCCACACACACAACTCACCCCTATGGCAGTGTAAGCGAACACCATGAGGGTGTAGAAAGCATCAGGGGAAACAAGCTTTACAACTCAGACAACGTAGGAATATATAAGCCAAAATCCCTATGCAACCGTTTGTTTGAGCCATATTACATGTGGGCACTGGGGGAGGTCTCTACTACCACAAGAGCACATCTCATAGTACACACTGAAACAAAATACGATACATCATCTATTACATTGTTCATGGATAATAATTAGGAATTTCAGTAACAACAATTTCTTGATGAATGGGAAGAGCAAATAACCAAGTGATACAGATGGTTGTGGAAATGAGAATGGCAACAATTTGTCAGCATCATGTGGCAGAATAATGTGTATGGCCTGAGGGTGGGGCACGCATGCACAGACAGACACAAAGAAAGAAAGAAAGAAAGACCTTGCAAACCTCAAGTACATGGAATAAAGTCCACTTCATTTTTATCATGAAATAATGCAAATAAAATGCAATGGATACAGTTCAATCCACTGTTATACATTATTATCTTAACATGCCATGAAAGTGATTCCTCTACAAAAACAAAGGTATCTACAGCTTGCACATCCTTTGCTTTCGCTGTACAGCATGTGGTACCATCTCAATGATATTATATAATGCCCAAGTAGTCAGCTCCGACTGCAGGCCAGTAGGGCCAGCGCGACCACGGGTCCAAGCTCGTGAGAGTTAAGGTAATCAACAGGGCCTAAAGCTTACTGCCACAGACGTGCAGTTCAACAATGACGTTCCAGTCACTCGCCCGCCTTTGCTAGTTGTAGCCGCTTGCCAGCACTGCTGCCAAGAATAAAGGAGGAGGCAAGAAAATAAAGGGGAAGAAAACAAGAAAGAAAGTGTTTTATTAACACTGAGACAGCATTAACAGAACCAGTCTGTGCCAGCACTATCACACAGACTCTTAATCAGAGAGTGGATTGATTAATAAGGTTGGGGTGGATTTTCTAGGGCACGGGACAAAAAGACACAAATTCACATAAGTGAGTTAATGATCCCTAAACTGATCTAAGCTCATTCTGAAACAAGGCCAATCTCCTCTGCAAACTACAGGCGTAGGTGCTTATGGATATTGATAAAACATGAAAAAGTGCAAAGAAATGAGCTCTTTCATTCAAACTGTTGTTACAGCCTTTGAATGTCCAGGCACTTAGGCAAAGTGACTTAAACTGTGTTCCAGAGGAAAGCAGAGCCTAGGGGAAAGATCTGATTTTACATTCTGCTCATGGCTGAAAAGGCTAATCAGTAATTAATTATGAGTCTAGTGAAATGGCATAAGAAGCACCGTGTAATCCAAAACCCACTGGAAGCTGGCGGAGCTTCAGGCAAGTTTTCTCCCCCCTGCATACCAGCAGAGCAATGCCTCGCCAGCAATTATTGAGCAAAACAAAACCAGGCAGACGGATGAATATTCATGGTATGACATTTACAAGAAGCTCATCGCGGACGCAGCCAGTGGCTCTGCATTTAAATGGGCACAACTCAAACATCACCGCAAATAGTGAAACTCTGTGGTACCCCTCTAGGGAGCCTAGATGTGTTTGAACTTCAATAGTAGAAATAAAGTGCCAATTATCCCTCTAATTGGCAGTAACAAAGCTGGGTGCCTGTTGTGCTTGGTCCCACGTTTACTGTATATCTTTAAATCTCCAATTTAAAGGCTCTAATGAGTTCAATTAATTGAATGAGGGGAGTGATTTGGGAATCAGCCCCTGCTGTGTGGTTCGGTAAGCCCAAGGGAAAGAGGTGTTAACCCAGTGCCAACACACAGGGCAAACAGAGAGCAACAACAGATGCCCCCATACCTCTGAATAACAACATGCTTAAATCACATCTGTTTGTATTACCATGCGCTCTCCAAAAGGCTTCCTGATCTCTAGATCCAGAAATGAGCAACTTAAGTTAAACACACACCGACAGTTCTACTCTCAAAAGTCATCTTGCTCCAAAGGAAATAGAAAATCTTATATATCAAACTGCACACGATGCTTTTCAGCCCACCACTACTTTGGCCCTTCAGGAGCACCTGACCTGGTAATGCATTACAACTGCACAATGATGTCCAGCTCTCTATTCAATCTCATGTTAGAACTGCTGAAAAGGCCAAATCTCAATTCAAGTATCTAAATATAAGACGTTAAGGTATTTATTATACTGCAGTATAATATAATATAATATAAGAGTCTCTTCCTTGGATAGTAATATGCTCCTAAGTAACATTTTATAGTAAGGTTACCTGGCATCACAAATTACTATTTTTATTTATGTTATATTAACTACAGTTCCAATAAAGATAAATTGCGTGTGTCAGAAGAGAAAGAGCTTAGTACATTAGGCCTTGTCAGGCATTTTCTACAAGCTGTTTTGGCTTTTGTTTTTGAAACAAACTCTTGTTCTTGCTTATCTATATGACAAATTAGCATGTCTACGTTAATTGGCCTTGATGAAAGGACAAAAAACCCAATATTTGATGGTTTTAATAGTTTCCGACAATGCAATGCAATGTTTTGTAATAAGAAAATAAGAAACATTTGTCTCTAGTAACAGTTAGTAGCAGTTTTAGTAATGCACAGGCTTTTAGCTAAATAGGTCTGGGACCTATACTGTGCATCTCTCAGCAGAGCTTCACTATACCAGCCTGACCACTGGACTGATGGACAGGAAAGCACCAATGCACATAGACATAGACATTTAGCTAGCTGACCTAAAGACTAATAAAAATACAGTTGCGAGGAAAAGTTTGTGCATCCATTTAAAAAACTACATTCCTGCATAAATGGCCCTTAAAATATCGTCTGTTCTTCATCTAAGTCATAACAACAGAAAAACAGAGAGACATATTTTTACAAATACATGTTTGGCCCTCATAGCACAACAAGGTGTGTGTTGAAATGTCATGTCACAACACATTGTAAGAGAAACACTTAATAAGTGGAGGGGATCAAGACACACAACATGTTCATTCATTTATCCATTGCCACTTATTCTATTCAGGGTCTCAGTGGGACTGGAGCCTATCCCAGCATGCATTGGGTGGAGGGCAAGGAAACATGATGGAATGGGCACACAACACATAAATAGACAAACACACTCGCTCACATTGTGAGAGTCACATTCACATCTATGGCCAATGCAGAGTCTCCCGTCCACCTGACCTGCATGTCTCCGAGTGTGGGAGGAAACCCACATGAACAATGGCGAGAAATTCAAATTCCCACAACCTTCTTGCTGTGAGGCTGCAGTGCTAAGCAGTGAGCCACCATGCAGTCCTTCATTACTATGTTACTTTATTTAATAGTGATATGACAATATGCTAGAAGGGAATTCCCACACATAACCACAGGCTGCCAAACTTATTGAAGTTCAACAGTGGGAAAAGTGGACTCAACAGCACCAAATGTTAGAGAAACAGAGAAAAAAACTCGCAACAGCAAATATCCACCCACAGAGTAATCCATTGGAAAGTTTTTATTGGACTGATATTCTATCGTTGATGCATCTCACAGAAACGCCTAAACCACATGACAAGCAAGCATCAAAAGGGTGTCTGGTAATGACAGATGTTCAGCTACTCATGAGTCCCCTGTACAGTGCAGGAAGCGAGCAGAGTGCTGAAAAGCGTGGGCCAAGGCTACTGGTCTGGCTAACATTTCTACTGGCATTAACACGACAAAGAGGATGTTTTTCTGAGGAAATGTCAGCTGAGCTACAGCAACAGAGCTTCAAAAACACACTTAGAAGAGGCTGCGAATCCACTGAACTCTGCATGGCTCTGACTGCGCTTTTATTTTACATAGTGAATTAGTCACAGATCTTATTGCCACTAGCCAGGGACCACCTGTTTACATTTGTTTCTGCATTGTGCCTTTGAATGGCCGATGGACTGTGACAACTGTGGTAACATAGCAGTCAGAATTTGATCATTAATAATAGTCATATAATTCAACTTTTTCCCTGCTTCCACCAATCTGCAAAAAAAATATTTCACACCAGTCAAGTGGGGATTTTGTGAAATCTCAATTTCATCTGTGTCTGTAGCACAGACGGAGACAAATGGAGCCAGTTTTCAGTCCAGCGTCTCAACTTCTGTCATACTCTGGTAACCTTAGACAAAGACATGGAAAGACATCTCATTTCCTTGTACCAAAACAAGCCTGGAGGACCTAACAGCAACATGCCTCACAAGCATGACAACTATGTGATTCCCTCAGTCTCTCCCTTTTTCTTATGCCCCATTGTCTCTTTTCCCCCTCTTCCCAGCTATCCTTCATCTTTCCTCATTCTGTCTCACTCCTATCTCAATCTCCCACTGTCACGCACTACCACTCGCTCTTTCCCTCAACCCCAACCTCCTCCCCTCCCGCTATTAGGTGAAGCGCCAGAGACATGAAGTCAGTTGTTCTATACAATGGCCCCAGTCTTCACATGGCTGGTTACCTGTCTGCAGACGGCACCCGCTACAATTGGCACACCAGCCCTCTTCACAGGTAGAGCAAAAACAACAGCTAGCGAGCACAGAGGTTCCTTTGTTCCTCTATGCATCGTGAGTAGATTTTATCATCATCTAATACAAAACAGTTAAGAGGCTTCGACAGACGCGAAGCCATATATGAAATAATGTACACGGCTGTCATAGAGGTGCATGTGTGTACGTCATCTGTTTCGTAGGAGTCAAAGTAGGTATATATATGTGAGAGAAAAGGTTCTGCTAGTTTCTATGTGTGTGTGTGTGTGTGTGTATGCAAATAAGACATACAGCTTTTACAGAAGCCTGGCTGTTAGATCTGTTTTATAGGTGCAGACGTCTGTGAGCGAGTGTGTATTTGTGCGTACTGTAAGTGCAGACAGATGGGAAAGCCCACACGCTGGGGTTCGGGACAAATTGCCTGCCTCTTGTCGCCATTCCTCCTTAATTACTGTAGTGTTGAAACACAAGGGTTACCTACCTACCTACCTACCTACCTACCTAGCCAGCTACGGCTGCAGAAGGAGATATCAACAGTGCTGTTTATCATATAATGCTAAAATTCGCTCTTTCTCCATGAATCTCTCACTCAGAACAGGGTGATCAAGAGTACTCCTGTTCAGATGTTGGGGTGGTTGAGGCAGAAATAGATGCTGAAGTCTGCCTATATGGAAATGGTTTAAAAAGTCCTGCAGATGACTAATAGTATAACGGTATGCAGTCGTAGGTGAAGTCAAAAAGCAAACAAAGCAGCAGTATAATGGGATCATATTGGACTGATCTATATAAAATTGTAAAATGTAATACCTTGTACATTAAACTAGGCAATCCAAAAGAACATCATTCATTATAAATATTGTCTGTCGAATTGATGAGAAAATGGAAAAATTCACTTCATAGAAACAGTTTTTTGTGTCTCCAAGAGAGGACTAAAGGAATGCCATAATCCCCAAAACAATAAAAATGCAGACAGACCACACAAACTGACCACACAAATAAGTGAAGAACCAAAAAAACAACACCACAGAGGGCAGCAAGTTGTAAGTTTGGTTTCCTTTCCTTCATGTTCTATGACGAGGGGATGCAATCTAGTGATCTTGCCTCGCACAATTTTCCAAATGAAGGAAAGCAAGAAATCTATTTTGGTACTCTTTCACACAATGATGGAAAGTGAGAACTAACCCTAATATGAAATACCCATAGTGTGTGTGTGTGTGTGTGTGTGTGTCTTATTACTTACACTACACTACACGACATCAATATTCCTATAATAATAACACTAATATATCCCAGCTGCTCCAATGCACACATGCACTCTTTATCAACACTGGCATCGCAGACACTCACTAATAAGGGGAGAAAGCGAGAGACGTGGGGAGAGAGAGTGACATCGACATTTGATTTCTTCGCTCCACCAGTAGGGCACCGGGGGCAGCAATCAACAACCCCTCCACTGCCTAGTAGCTACTGCTCTCACCGCAATCAGTATCCGCTATGCACCTGTTTGCCATTTCATACAAGATGTTTGTGCCTTTTGTGTGTGTGTGTGTGTGTGTACGTGTGGGTCTGTTTTGCTATGTCTGCTTCAGTTACAGAGCTGTTTCACATTTAACCACAACATTCGGAGGATAACACATCAAGGCAAACACTTTAATGCCATGCTCCTCATATCAATTGGATTTGTTTTGACTTTGGCCCTGTAATGGGGAGAAGGAAGGAGGTAAGGAGGGACGGAGAGGCGTAGAGATGGAGCGATATGAAGAGGTAAAGACGGAGGACACGTGGATGCAGACAGACTGAGGTAGGTATAGAGAGAGGAAAGAAAAAGTGAGCAAAAGAGGTAAAAGCGAGAAAACAAAAGAAAGCAAACAAAACAGCAGTATAATGGGATCATATTGGACTGATATATATATAAAATTGTAAAATTTACACCGCCGTACATTAAACTAGGCAATCCAAAAGAACATCATCATTTATTAAAAATATTGTCTGTCGAATTGATGAGAAAATGGAGAAATTCACTTCATAGAAACAGTTTTTTGTGTCTCCAAGAGAGGACTTAAGGAATGCCATAATCCCCAAAACAATAAAGGTGCAGGTAGACCACACAAACTGACCACACAAATAAGAGCAAAAGAAAAAAAAAGAGGAAGCAAAAGAGGAAACCCGGGAGGGAGAGGTTTGGCTTCACCTTCAGTGGGGTTGATAGCTCCTGGCAAGTTGTCCCACGGGAGGGTCCAGGCAGGGCAAGGATGAGGAGAGAAGACTGCCTCGATGCCATTCTCCTAAGGGAGGAATACAAACACACACACACACATTCGTTACCATAGAAACTCCTCTACAGCCTCAACAGAGGTTCTGTGGTCCAAATGGTTGTAATGAAGCGGTTTACAGATAAACACTCCTTCAACGAGCCCTCTGTTACCTTG
The DNA here is from genome assembly GCA_900660455.1 of Gephyroberyx darwinii. Classification (NCBI taxonomy): domain Eukaryota; kingdom Metazoa; phylum Chordata; class Actinopteri; order Trachichthyiformes; family Trachichthyidae; genus Gephyroberyx; species Gephyroberyx darwinii. The sequence goes on along the minus strand of CABFOQ010025924.1, from coordinate 483 downwards.
TTCACTCTCATCTGAAACTACACCTGGAGGACAAACCACTTCTACTCCACTCATTATTCTACCTCTCAGCAGAGACAACAAATGTTTCGCCAATACAATGCATGACCCTGCACATCCAGTACACTTTGGAGACTACTGGAGAAATGCAGAAAATGAGGGATTTATATAAACACTGTCTCTGCTCTCTCTTTTGAGAGTAAGAGGGGTTCAAGGCACTTCATTGTGCTGTGTATGTAGAGAAAGAAAATTGAGTTTTATGAGTTATAGGATCGCCTTCACATAAGTGGCCTCACAGAACCATCTTGCAAGTACCACATACCAACACCACAGTCAACGGATATATTTTACCTACCTACTGTGGGGTAGCTAAAATATCAGTGCATCAGTGTGTGTTAATTGAGGTGAGAGAGAGTTGACGAGCTGTTTCCACTGAGCTATTTTGGACGGTGTAGAGATGAGATTGGTGCCTCTGGTTAGCAGGAG
>CABFOQ010025917.1:1375-14706 GCA_900660455.1 Gephyroberyx darwinii | reverse complement strand
CACCAGACACACAATAGTGCAGCAGACTCCCGAGTTTCAGCCTGAGAAAATTCACTTTCTGAGCAGCAGTAATGGATCTGAAATCTAGTCTGTGGTGTGGAGTGTATTTTGGTTTTGATAGGTATGAAATGAAAGTGTGTGTGTGTGTGTGTGAGAGAGAGAGAGTATTGTTCATGTTGTGGTGTCTGGAGAGTGTCCAGTGTATGTTTTCTGATGGATGAGATGATAGTGTGTTGTGTGTTAGGGCTACATACGTAAGAACATAGTGGCCTCACATATCCTTCTACATATATACATTTATATGTTGAGCAACAAGCTGACTCATATAGATCTCATGTTTCATGTCGTTGTTTTTTAAATGAACCAAGCCTCCATTCTGGGTAATAATAGCACAGAATGGAAGCAAATTATTGTAGTGTATTATTATTATTATTATTATTGTTATTATTATTATTATTATTATTATTATTATTATTATTATTATTATTGTTGTTGTTATTATTATTATTATTATTATTATTGTTATTATTATTGTTATTATTATTATTATTATTATTATTGTCATTATATTATTATTATTGTTGTTGTTGTTGTTGTTGTTAATAATATGTATTGGATGACAAAATGGCCAAGATTGTCTGAGCTTATTCTACTGTGTCAACTAAAGTACAAATCTAAATGTGACTGTATCTCTGTGTCTTCTGAGCAGATCTCCCCTCGTCCTGCTGATCCGGTAAACAAGGCTAAATGTGGACTTGAATATTTTCTGGGCCATTTGGGGTACTGAGCAATAATACATTAAATATTATTTGTTTAACCTGTATTAATCCAGGGAAGGGAGTTAAAGAGTGGTAGCGCAAGTAAGTTCCCTCTCTACAGGACAGTAATGAATCTTTATTGAAGTCCAGTCCTGGTATCAGGTCTGATTCCTGTTGGATTATAGGGGGGGGGGGACTGCTGCCCCCTAAACTGTGTTAAGGGGGCTTTAAGTAATCTGTGACTTTTATCGACCTTTATCGGCAACTAAGCAATTGCTCTCTGGTCTCTGGCACAGCCTACGGTGGCCTGTAATTGACATAAAGAATAAAGTCAAGACAAGTAAGCGAGCTAATTACAGAAAAGACCCAACCGAAATATCTAGCGAAGAGGCGAAGGTAATATATCATCACGCCAGATACTGTAATCATGATACTGCTTTGTCATGTGATTTTTTTGGCTGGAGAATGAAAAGTCTTGAGAGGCCGGTCACTCGTCGTAGCACCGTCCTCCATCGTCCTCCATCGCTCATCGTCAGTCCACTGCAGATGTATTATGGTCATCTTGTACTATGGGACAGTAAAAATCATACTTATTGCACCTTTAACAACTAACCAATTCACTACATAAGAATTAATAATAAAGTGTAGAAATATGGTGGAATGCACTGAACACATCCTTGTTCTTTAGCAGCGACGCCCCCCCTCTGCTGTTGCAGCTTTAGTTTGCTGTTTCTCTGCATGTCTTGCTGTTGTTCTGCCATTGTCTGCTTCAGTTTCTCATCCTCAATCCTGTTTGAACTCTTATCTGTCTGTCTCCTTAAAAACAGGCATCATTATGAGCCCTGGTGCCCGTGCACATGCTCTGAATCTGCTGTAATTGAAACCTTGATCATCCCACACAAGACGATGGGTGGAAGAGACATGGAGACTGAGGGAGAGTAGAAGAGACGGAGACCCAATTAGCATCGCTGCACCAGCCTTCCTCTCGGGATCCAGGTTGTCCCAGGGATCTAATTTGCAGAAGATTCGGAGAATTCAAAAGTTATTGCAGTCAGTTTATCGCAGAAGAAGGGTTTCCACCTATTATTCATGCACTGAGTAGCTGCACCTGCCAGTCAACGCTGCCATAACAACTCCAACGTGACTTACCGCCAGAACAACGCTAGAATTGATTTTTTTTTCCTAACCAGGTTTCCAATAGTAATATTTACAATGGAGCTGCTGCTCACTACTTCAGAAACACCCACCCACCTACAGCAGCAGTCAAATCAGAACATGTTTGTTGTTTATTGGCGTTTATCGTGTTTTCCCTCATTGAATCGTCATTGCACCTCTGCCTGTCACACACACCTCCTCGCATCACCATGCTGCTGCCACTCATTCACAGTGCAAGAGGTCACTGGGAGTGCATTTTTGCAATGCACAGTGCTGGAATTACGTTCTGCGTCTTCAGGCCTCCAGACTCTAAGACTCCTGCATGAGGGAAATCCAGTGTGTCTCTGTTACAACCCCCAGAAAGCTCTCCACAAAAGAGGTCCAACATAACCAAACAAGCCAAGGAGTTGCAGGAAAAAGAAACGTGACATTTATTTACAGACCATAAAAGTAACCACAAGCCAACACCAACAGGAAGTAACAGAGACTGATGGGTCGGCCAGAAGTAACAAAACGAAGGGAAGCTCCCCAGACCGACCCACAATGGGCCGTAGGATCTGGGTTTCAACCCTCTACCCTAAAACAACATTAGAAACTAAACCTGACAGAAAACAGGAGTACCGAACCATCACAAAACAAAAGAAACAACAAAGTAGAAATCAGAAAAATGCCGAGCACAACAGCGGGAGATGGACCGAGTGAGCCGAGGTCCCGCCCCCTCTTCATCAGGTTCCTCTCAATCAGGCCGGACCTTATACACCTGAGGGAAAACAGTCACGAGACATCATGAGACATACAAGCATGTATGACCAGCAGGGGGATGTAACAGTCTCGTCCACCAGGCAGTACGGTAGAAGGTTGGTGCGTGGTGCGTTCACAGACCAGAAAGTAGCGCTGTGATTTTCTTACTGTAGAGGCTAAGTCAAGGCAGGAATCAAATATTTAGTTCAGCAATTCTGTTAGTTCCCACGACACTGTGTTACCACAGCACCTTGGAGGGGAAGTTTGGTGAAAGATGGAGTTGATCTGCTATTGATCTACTGCTATGGAAACATATAGAAAATCAGAGAAACGCTAAGTGCTTTTAAAAATCTGATACCTAAAATGGACTATACATATCACTAGACATAAATACAAAAAAGCATACTCTCACTATGTGCATTAGTCAGTAGGTTCCAGCCAAGGGTGAGAGTCCCGCAGTGCAATGGAGCAACAAACCATGAGGTTCTTAAACTAAGTAGGATGGAAATGCATGGAATTATTAAAAGACAACTGAGAACCGTAGCCCGGCGTCGCTGCATGCCCCGCCTGATAGTACAACACCATTGGCTCAACAATCAATCAGCAACGGGACACTAGCATGGCGATGTGGTTGCTAGCAGTGTGAATACAGAGGTATGCCCGATGACCAATCTGAGAACGACATCCTTCTTTATTAATGTGTAGGCTGTATTACAGAACATGATCTGTCATTGGTCGACACACAGGGAAGGGACAGCGTAGTGCCGGCTCGTCCCCATCCACCACGTTTGAAGCTTTTATTTTGTGTTTTTTGCTTTTTTGTGCCATGTGGTCGTTTAAACTAAAATGGTGAGAATGAATGACTTTACAAAGGTAACAGGCACTAAGAGGGACTGGTAGCAATGCCAATGAGTCCTGTCCTTGTTATTGTAGTTCCTCAATGGAACTCATTATAGAGCACAGTATGAAATTTGTCTGATACTCCTCTGCACAGGACAGGAGAGGAGATTTCATATGATGAATCACAAAGCAAGGCAGAACCAGCTGAGCACCCCCCCGATGACAGTCTTCAGATAGAATTGTTGAAAAGGTCAAAGGGTGGTTAATCCGCCCCCCTATCTTTTCATTTTCCCATTCCCTTTGTTGCTTTACTATCTAATGTACACACATGCACATACGCACACATTAGACTAGATTACACTAGGCCAGACCACACCAGGCCATCTGCAGCTAGCTACCAGGCGCCAATTGCACTGTGCTGTTGGCGGCTCAGAAATCACTCGCACTGCAGCCCTGTCTGGTCCCACAGATGCTTCTGTTTTGTTCCAGCCTATCACATTAACACTGACAGCTTCCCGGGGAGCGGAGTAAATAAAGAGCAGTATGGTCCTGGTGATGCAGACAACACGAGTCTGGGAGGGGGCCAGGGGGAGGGCGGGATCTCTGTTGGGTGAGGGAACTGGATGGACCTGGTTGGAGGGTGGAAAGAGCGAGGGGCGAAAGGGGATGTAGCCATGTAGCATTCTGGTCTATTGAGGCTACTGTCGGTGGAGAATTGGTATCTCTGCCTCTTCTACGATGGAAATTTTCCCTGTATGAATGTTGAACGTTGGTGCAAAATGAACAAATATAATATCTGAAAGTGGCCTGTACGTGGGATGATTAGTTTTATTTTGGAGCGATTAGGCTGCTTTGAAAGGCTTCTGTGCTCTGGTCTGCTTTCATTACTGTGTCAGCCTCTCCATCGAATGTGGGAGAAAATCAGAAAAAAAAATAACACCCAGTTGGGTTTGTGTTTCAAGCGGCTTGCTATTATTGTCAAGTGCGCTTTAAGTTTGATTAGATGCAATCTGTCAAAAAGCTTTACTAACCTTTACCTAACTGTTCAGTAGAAACTGACGATAACTCTTTTTAAAAAGAAAATCGGTTGAGTTAACCCTCAATGGCCGGAGCCAAAGAACCACTGTTTTTCTGGCCATGCAACGTTAGACTGAAGCCCAGTGAAAAACCAAGGGGTAAGACAAGAGCTATCTAATATAAGGAAGGCTAGTGGTCTTAACGATGCAGTCCAGCCATAGTAAGGTATCTAGGTTAGCTAGTTAGCCTAGCTGACCCTCCAAGATCATGCACGGTAATGGATGAATGGTTCCTTCCTTTGTTCCTTGGATGAAAAGTTCCTTCTTTGCCATTTAAGTTTGCCAGTTTGCAAACTTGTGCTGTCTATTTGACTCCGTTCACTGAAGGTTAACTCAATCAGTAAGATTATTTCTGCCGGCAACAAAATTCTGCAGAACTAAAATGCCAATCATTTTCCCGTTGGGACTGAAGAACGAAGAACAAGCTACGATTCTTCGCTCTTGTCATTTGAAATGTCTCCTTTGACTCACTGTGTTCTCTGTTGTGCAGAAATATCCTGATTGAATTATTATCTCTCTTTGTATCTTTGATGTTAACGTTCACCGGATGGTGTCTTGCTATAGATCAAAGCCCAAAGTTGTGCCTCACGTCAGATACAGCAGAATACTTTCTCCATAAAAATGAAAAGGAGGAAAAAGGCTGCAAAGAGAAAAGCAATACAGTCGGCAGGGTTTAATTTGATCCAGTGTTGATTTCTCCCTCGTTTGCTCTTTTCCACCTTTGTCTCTTCATCAGATTTCCCTTGCAGTAAATGCCTTGTTAGCATTCCCTGCGTTCACCCCGGCGCTGCCATGGCCACGCTCTCTCCCACTCTTTAAACAACACTGTTCGTCACTGTCGAATGTGCTCCACTGCTCTTTAGTTCTCTCTTTCAATCTAACCATTTCTCTCTGTCCACTTTCCCCACATCTCTCCCTTTGGTTGGATGAGGGGTGAAGGACATAAAAATAGGAGAAACATTGTTCTAGCCATTTCCCGTAACCCGAAATAGCCCTGGCCTACTAAAATGACCCCGTCTCCACCTCCCCATCTGAACCAAGCCAAGAATATAGCATAGGCATATTCTCTCTCTCTCTCTCTCTCTCTCTGTCTCTCTCTCTCATCCCCAGTGTGAACAACATGGCACTCCTTCAGTCAGACACATAGCAAGCAGCTCAGCTCAGCACTGCAGGAGGGACTGCAACCTTCATCATCACCCTCATCATCATCTGTTGCTGCCGGGCATGGATGACAGGATCAAGGTTGAGCGTCTCTCTGGGTCCTGTCAGAGACCATGGGCTGTTTATTGTTTCATATTCATTTTTGTTATATCTGGGTCAGTACTGTACTGCGGTGCCACTTCTTTCTTCAGGACAAATCCTCTGAAACGTACACAAATTCAAGTTGCAAATATGCTTAGGCCATATTTGCCGTATAAATGGTGATATGAGCCCTTAAATAAATTGAATGCGCTTGAGAACAGTGGTGGGAACATGACTGCATCAGTTCTATTAGAAATATAACAGAAAATAAATACAATTTCTCTCACTTCCTGGTTTAAATATCTTTCATCAGTGTATCTGTGAGCGTCCGCCCTGTTGGCTGGATTCACTCGACAGGGTGGAACTGGGACTAACTGGGACATGGATAATACAATGGGGCATTTTTATTTTTATTTCATAAAAAACTGTGCTGGCCTCTCCAATCTAGGAATGACCCATTTACTATTTGTCATGTTTATTCTGAAATGATTTGCCTGCAGCCTCCAACACACCTGAGTGGTTTAAATTAAATTGTTGTGGCTGAAACCTGAACTTTACTTTCTGCTGTGGATATTTTATACATTATATATTGTTGCTCATTTCAAAAGTAATACTTTACTTATTACTTCTTGGGAGCAGCAATTTGTTGCCAGATATAAAATATATAAAGATGTAAAATCAGGGTAACTCAGATACTTTGCCTGTGTGCTATTGCCATTGATGCTCTGATCAATATTTTGATTCAATAAAGTTTTTGGATTCGTAGCCCTAGTCTTCCCTAATTGACATATTATTGTACTGCATTACTGCGTAACACGCTACCACCCAGCACTGCTCATCCATCCCTGCGAGGCCGTCCCCATATCCCTCACTTCAAATAAAACTTAAGCACTGCCTTGATCCCAAAAAATCCAACACAGCTCTTTACATCTCTCTCTAATTCCCTCTCTCCTTACATCTTTCACTCTCGCTCTCCAATCCAAAACCCTTTCTTTATAAATAATCCTCTGAATGTTCAGGCAGGAGAACAAGATTTCTGAAAAAGCCTTGAAATTTTTCTTTTTTCACCTTACAGCACTCAGGTGCCTGAAGAAGCATTACTTGTTGCTCCTGCTGTTGCTATCTGACTGCTAGAAACTTGTTTGTGCTCTTGCAATATAGATATATTTTTAAAATTCAGCGTGCAATGCTGAAATACGCTCGGCTCTTGTGGGAACCCAAAACACTACAACCTCTGCATTGAAATGCACGAGTCAGCACTGTAAAGACAGATCCTTGGTGGATATCTAGGCTCAAACCACCAATCCTAAACTGTCCTTCTGGCTGTTTGCCTGCTAGACGGTTCCTAACTCCACCAAACCTTGCTGGTAAAGCCGTCTAAGCTTCTGTCTTTAAAACAAGTTAACCGTAGGTCATTTAGGTTCAACACCGCCACACTGTCAATATATAAATGAAAGCATATAGTTTTTAAAAATCTTTTTCTGCAGCCGATTTGGAACATTTCATGCACTCTCAAAGGCTTAACTGTACTAAGAAGTCGGAGTGAGTCCCTCCCGTCTCATTTTGCCTGCCTGCCACCATGACTTAACAGGCAGATTAAGACAGGGCTAGATGTGGTTAGGGAGCATTTTCCCTCCTGGTGCTTCATTCAACTAGGTCACCGAGCTAAAGAAACTGATCCTGCCCTTCCTCTGGCTGACTCCATGCAAATGCATTGGGAAGTGAAGGTCTGAGACAAAACAGAGAGCCATTGGTAGATGTGTTCATTTCTCCGCTTGCCGAGACAGTTCGCACCATAACCACACTCTCGTTTAACACATCCAAATGCATGGAGAAAACATCCAGGGCTATATGTGTTGTGACCAGGCCAACCAATATATAGATAAATATAATGCATAGAGCACCTACGCTAGTGAGTACGAGTGATGAATTTGGCTCTTTGAAAGAGGTTTTAAAACTATGGAAAGAGATTAGCAGAGATTGTATTTGAATTTGTCCTTACAAATTCAAATACAATTTGAAATTGAAAGATTATTGAATTTAACTTTTAACTGTAACTCCAAATTCAGTTTTCAGACACACACCCAGGGACTGAGGAAAAGCCAGTTGAGGTTTTGTGCTTGCGTCATTTTTCGGTCGGGAACTCACTAAAAAACTCGATGAATGGTGTCTCAGACAGCAAACTGAATCTGAACCGAGAAAATTGATTTAGAAATTAGTTAAGTCGCAATGACCCATTTAACAAAATAACCTTCCAACCAACCAACCGCTAACGGTAGCTCTGCTGCTGAAAGGGTGGAGCCCGGAGAGGTTGAACAGTCTGAGAACAAGAAGTCAGGCTAGTAAATAAATGGAGGTCCAACAGGAGAGGTCCAACAGGAGAGGTCCAACAGGAGAGGTCCAACAGGAGAGGTCCAACAGGAGAGGTCCAACAGGGCTCTTTTCTTGTCGCTGATTGACAGCTGATGTACCAATTAAGCAAAGAAAATAAAGGATAAAGATTCTTGTAAAAAAAACACCAAATACAAATGTTCATTTTGTCCAGGTACTCTGCGTACTCATAGCCATAGTATTGGATTACAGTTACCATTTTTCTAATCCCATTACATGTAATTTGACCCTCCCGAACGCTGTGTCTCCTATGAAGACGGACAAATAAGAACGATGCTGTAGATTGTTCGTGCTGCGTGTGGAGGTTTTTAAAACGCTGATCTAAGCAACCAGTCTTTTGACTAAATTAAAAAGAGAAAAAAAAACGTATGTGCACACACAGCAGGAGGTCTTTATTGATTTTCATGACTAATGTTTCCGTCTCATTACTCATACAGCTAAAGCCAGGTCTGGGAGACGCAGAGGAAATGCTGCCCACACAAAAAGTCCAGAATCACCAGAGGAAAACACCCACTCCCAAGCCTAATTGAGGCAATCACTTGCAAATAGAAAAGTTTTCCCCTTAAGCATGGTGTAATTGTTCTGGGTGCTGCTAATAACAGCGGTGTTGCCCGCTCACCTTGAGAATCAGAGCCAAAGTAAAAGTTCAAGCCACGATCACACAACTACAGTCTCTGGCCTGAGAAGTCACCAACTGTTTCTGTACGGTCTATCTCTAGGATGGGTTCACAGGAGGTCGAGCATCACCATGGTACATTATGGTTTTCTAGACATAAACAGAAAAACACAAGAATTACAATACAGTTAACCAATATAAGATCACATTTAACAATTAGAACTACAATTAACAAATCATGTGCACTGCGCACTTACACACATTATATTTGTAGTCTCAAGGTGACGATCATAGCATTTACCACTATATACTGGTCAAGTATTTGATCACATCAAATCTACAAATACCCATTAGAGTACACCAACATATGAAAAAGCAGTAACTCACTTGATCACGCAGAACCATAGGTGTGTCTCTGAATCACAGGAACAGAGGGCTAGTGGGATAGTATAGTATGGCTCTATTCTACAGTTTCACTTTCACAAACCAAAAAAAACAGAAATAATCCCCAAAAAGATGATTGGTTATCTGCCACAAGAGTGAGTAGAGCAGATAAAGCATGTGATGGGTGGTGGCTGGTGTTGAGTCCCACCTTTATTAAATAGTGGTAGCCATTGTTAAAGTGCCCCTACATGCATCTAACCTGCATTAGTACTGCAGACAATTCTTACATGAATGTTATTCAGTAGAACTACATAAGCACATTTCAACACAAACTCTCAACAAACAGCTTACAGGTAACTCGTAGTTTCTGATGTCTGAAAAGAGAGCAACACTATTTTTCCATGCAGTTATTCTTGCCGATGGAGCAAAAGTAGTAGGAGTAGTTTTGCATGAATGCAGTAAGAAGTGGGACTGCTACAATGGCGACTTCAGGGAGGGAATGCAGCATGTTACCTTTCCTTGCAAAGTCTTGACATTGTAAGTTTAGTATCACAGCCAAAGCGTTGTCGTCAGCAGGTAACTTCATATTGCACCGGAGCAGAAGTGAACAAGCACCGCTGTTCAGCTTTCTGACTTGTTTATGGGCTGAAGCTGCTGTCAGAGAGACACCTAAACCAAGCTAAGCAGCATTTTCCCCTCCTAAGCCGTCACTGAACCATATATTTCTCTGTGTCTCTGAGTATTTTACAGTTGATCCTCTTCACCACTGCAAGACTCCTTCTTTATCAGAGGAAAACAAGAGAGACATTTCACTGACGGGAGTCCAAGGTAGTCGAAATCACTGCAACTCCTAAGCAGAGAGTCTGAAATGCCGAGAGTTGCAAGTGAAAGTGCACAGATTTGATTTTTGTCTTTCAGTGCACATACACATATACATGCAGAGCACATTCCTATTATATTTGTCAGACAAATGCATGAACATGGGGGCACATACTCAATGACACACACGTCACATCATGCTCATATTCAACAGTATTTCCATATGTAGTGCATTAGCACCGTGGTGTGACACAACACAGCGCTCGGGAGAGTTTCGGCTGTTGAATTAATAACTCTATGGGTTCAAAAAAGGTTTTGGCTGTGAAATGAATTATTCTATGACCTCCTTCACACCTCTAACATGCATCCTGGGTGTTCAAATTGTATTCGGATACTGCTAAAACACACATGGGGAGTCAGGTCCCTGTAACTTTACCTCTTCTGGTGTTCAGTAACAGAAATAGCATAGAAATATAACACGAGCACCTCTTTACACCCATGAAGCCTTGCGTTTTGGGGTCGTTTCCTGTAGTGGGATTAGAGGTCTGCAGCCCGAACCTGCCTGTAGATGCCGACTTTAAGGCCCTAGCCGAACCAGCCTGACAGGTCTGAGACCCGAACCCGATCTGAACCTGACATCTACGCCAAATGCTGCAGCATGATTCTATTTTGTCCCCATTCATCTCCAACAACACACAGTAATTTAGTAATTTATATATCTATATATCTATCTATATCTAATAATAATGATAAATTTGTCTAATTTTCTCTTCAAAGAATACACACATCAGGACATCAGCTTACTATTAGCATAAGGTCCGAGCCCAAGCCCTGACCCAACTCAAAAAAATCCCGTGGGGCCCAGTCAGGGCTGCAGACCGCTAGTTGGGTTTCTGTTCTCACTCCTAACCAACCGCATTGCAGTTCGCGGGCGGTCGTGGTGCCACCTGAGTTCAAATAGCATTGGTCTCACCTAGCGTTGATTAAAGAGTTGACCGCGGTGGCAGAAAAAGAAGCAGATTTACACTTTGGGTCAGTGAGAAGATGAAAACGGAGTAAAAACTGTAATCTAGGAAAAGACAAGAGGCTGAACCTTTGCCGTTACACTTTCACACCTATTTGCACCTGAGAGACCCCTGCTCCTCCTACTGAAGGAAGGTGAAGTGGCCTTACAAAAGAAATATCTCCAATTATAAAACGTCTCAAGGTTTATAAATTGAGACACCTTGAAGATGTAATGGATTACTCTCACTCTGTCTGGCTGGTCTTAACGAGACCGTTCAGAGGGGGGAAGGTTATCAAGCTTCGGATGAATCTTACCTGTGGCTCTGGTGCTTTACGATGATATTCAAGGTGAGAGGAACAATGAAACTTGAAGGAATTACTTTTACAAGCTACATTATCCTGCTGGTTTCTGCACAGAGATTGGTCAGAAGATGGTTATCAAGAATGAATCATTTCCCCTGTGGCTCTGGCGTGGCATGAAGACATTCAAGGTGGGAGTAGAACAGTTGCCTTCTGGGAAAAAAATAAGAGACTGAAACTTCACACCATAAGATCTGACACCACACGTAGCTGTGAACACACACTCCCAACACAGCGGACTCACACCTACGATTCCTCAGTTACTTGAACAGGAAGTGGATAAATGGATGAAACAGTAATATATAATAATAATATATAATGAACATATAACCTATATATGGCTCAGTAAGCAGGAAGCTGTACAAGTGAAGACAGACCAACAAATGTAATCTAGGAAAAGATGAGTCTGAAACTTTGCTTTAAAACCCTCAAACCATCACCGTTTGATGCACCAACACTGGACATCTCACACCTACAGCTCCTCAGGAAGTTATGGACAGAAAATAAACACTAGTGAGTTGTAGCTGTCAGGAAACTGAAGGTCATCGGTAAATTGCTTGTATGTGTCCATCAGCCAGAAAACAGCACTTGTCAGACTGACTCAGCAACACTTTGACTACGCCACCTGACATTTGAGCACCAGGGCTAGAAGGATCACCTGAGGTTTTAAAGACGGACCCGTCGGGAGCCACCACATTTATTGAATCTTCTAAAAACATAGAAAATGGCATGGCAATCTTGAGTCCAAGCTCTGTCTGTACTGGCTGATAGTCGCAACCTTCAAACACCAGACGGCACCTCTGTTGGTGTCTCGGGGCTCCAGCTCACAAAGCACAGATGTCCAGAACAGGGTAAGAAATAAAAACAGACGGGGGGTTGAAAACCTGTACCCCTTTAAAAATCAAGACCTCAGCCACGCTTGATCCTTTTTGATGTATTAAAATATGTCCCTTGACTCCAACCATGCCCCAGATCAATTACAGGGTACAGCAGCCAGTGAGAGAAAGTGGGGGGGAAGTCAATCCCCCCACAATTGTTTTACTTTCCTGATTTGTGGTCCTGTTGTCCCAGATCATTGAGATTGCCTTCGTTCCCCCAGACCGGGGTTTTGTGGGTTCCAGGTCCTTACACAGCTGACTGGATCTGAAACACAGCTGAAATACACAAGTATCAGTCCCTCAATGATGACGGATCCAGTTTAAGGTAACTGGAGACCCAAGAGGACTTCAGTTCTGGAGTAGGTCTGGTAACTAACTAGGTGAAAGATAGCAACCCTTCCACTCACCACCATTTACCAGGTAAACACAGGGTAAGAATAGTAGATGAATTACTCAAAACAAAATCTATAGCATTACTCATCAGTTCAAGTAACTATTGTAGATTACTATATTACTATATTACCAAACTACGGAGATTTAACATGATAACAATGGGATGATTCCTAGGGTTTCCTTAGAAACACCTTCTCTATCACCCATCAAGTCCAGGTCTTATGTACTGTTTAATTGTGTACTTTCTAGTATTTAAGGCAGTACGTCTTAAACAGCAAACGTTTATGGCTTTACCCACTTTAAAAAGTTTAATTACACTTACCTGGACTGTAAGAGAAAGTGATGTGCCAATGGATTTACCTGGTTTTCCTTTTCTATTCCATTTGCTATGCCCTGCAAAAGAACTAAGTAAAACATTCACATGTCATTAGGAGAGGATGTGGTGAGAACCTGGTCAGACCATGGAAGTGTTGCTTCCTTTTACAGATCAATTTTAGCTCTTTTAGTAGTTTTTCACATCACAACATATGGTGAACGTGCTGGTTTAAATGGAATGGAAAACTAAATAGAATAACACTTTATTATTCCACAATAAATAATAATAATAAATGAAATAATAATAAATAAATAAATAAATAAATAACCAATTATAAAGGATTTCATTCTAACAAGA
>CABFOQ010025916.1:21669-37963 GCA_900660455.1 Gephyroberyx darwinii | reverse complement strand
GTGGGGGGTTCAGTACTATAATCTGTCCTTCTTCCGTCAAAAACATGCTACAGACCAGCTCATTTGACCAAATATTTCTGTTTCAACAAAATAATTTTGTTATGAATGTGACAGGTGAGGTAGTTAATAGTTAACCTCTCTCCATACATATCTGACATCTGCCCTCAGTCTTGTCCGCTGTGTCTGGGAGAGCACTTTGGTGCTCTGACACACATCTGTTGTATCTGATTGGTCTTTGAGCCCTGAGGTGGCCAAGTCGGATGTCACCATACATACATACTATACACTATACAATATATTTATTGTTTATCATGCATAACCTTGACACTAGTGTGCATCTGTGTTTGTAACATGCTGGCAGGATGCAACATTACTGAGTGCTAGTGTAAGCTGGTCTATTATCTTGTGTGTGTGTGTGTGTGATATAGTCATACCTGTGTTGTAGCTGTAGAGGTGGTACTGCTCCTCGACCCCCACATCTGCTGAAACTGCACTCTGATCTCAGCAAATGTTTCGATGATGACAGCAATAAAGACATTCTGTGTGTGTGTGTGTGGGGGGGGGGGAGAGACAAAGAAAATGACAAGTGGAGGTGAGTCTTTAAGCTTCCTTTCGCTATCCCTGACACTACATTCGCTCTCTCATTAGCCAGAGAACAGTCTTCCGCTAATGAGAGGAACGTTTTTATGTCTGGCCCGTGGGAGAGGGAATAGGTGATGATTAGGTGATGTTGATTTACTCAGGTGAACATCAAAACCTTTTCCCCTTGCCACCCTGCCTTTCCAGGTGATTAAATGGGAATGTGGTGAATAACAGAGGGTCGGGCTCTAACCTTGACAAGCCAGGCCAGGAAGAAGATGAGAGTTATAAAGTAGAAGTAGGAGCGCCAGCGAGGGAAACTGTCGATGGCTCTGTACATGAGGAACACCCAACCCTCCTGGGACGCAGCCTCGTACACAGTAAAGATACTCGTACCTAAGGAAAGCGAGACAGGGGGAGTTAGAGAGACAGACAATCAGAGGTAAATCAGAGATTCCTGTTGAAACAAATGCGTCTGTATGAATCCTTTTCTTGGCCCAAAGATGTCTGCAAGCCTCACACCAATTATCGAGGCTCCCCTCAGATCGAGCCTTTCAAGCAGACAATACCTTGAGCTTCACTTTTCATCTATAATGGAGGCACATTCTAACAGCTTACAAGGTGAAAATAGACCAGCTCAGTATCTTCAAAAATGCCTCCTGTGGAGGAAGGATACTGATAATTCCAACGGTTTTGGAGGCTACCTAAACCAGTCCAAAGTTTCTTCAAATGCAAAAGTAAATGTATGCTGTTGAGGCATAGCTGGAATACAAGTGGTAAAGAAAGGAGTCATGCTAAGCTCTTCTTCTTCAAGTAGTATCGCTGTAAATTGTGACATAAAATGGTCTTTCCTCTGGTTCCACACTGCAGAAGAGAACAGATTAGAGTAAAAAAAATGTCTCCTTAAAGTAGAATATATTAAACAGGGGGTTGAGTTTTGAAAGTCGAGGATAGTATTTGTCTTTATGCTACTAAGAAAACTTGGAAATGGGCCACTTTCATGCTGAGAACTATTTACTGAAAACAAGAGGAGAAAGAGATTTGAAGCCCTGTGAAACAGCTCACATGAAAATGCCTGAGACAGAAAAAGATTCATAACAACACTTCAAACAGGCGTAGGAAACCTAGTTTTTTTCTCTCTCTCTATGTATGACAAATATGTCTGTGCCTGTGTTGTTAGCTGTCAATATGGTTGATATGGATAACATCACCTCCAAGAACAAAAGCTACCCATCATTCTCAGACACAAACACAGAGAACAAAGCTGCATAACATATAACAACATTTACTACATTCTTGTAAAAGTCAGGAGTGAACACCATTACTATGAGCAACAAATCCAAAAAGAAAAGAAAAACATGGTCTGTCTACAATGCACTCATAAGCTTTGTAGATGTTGTACTTAAAAAATCCCAATGTATATGCCACGTTAGGAGTCCCCATCCCAAGTCCAGCATGTCTGAGTCTGAATCAAGGTGTGCACTGCAAAGCATTGTTAAGCGCTCACTCTCCTTCACAGCAATTTAAAGATTAGAGGTGCTGCACTGTGTACTGACACTGGGTTTAGGCCCCATTCAGCTGATAAGAATGCAGCATGCTGCTAAGTGGCACAGCTTCACACTAAAGCTGGTGTACACAGGGCTTTCTTTCTCACTCTTCACACCCAGGAGCTACTCCTCTACCACATTTCTTTCTGGGAGGTTATACATTTCACAATATGGATGTGTGTACAGTGTACAGAAATAGAGAAAGTAAAAGTATGTGAAATAGAGTGGTTTGTAAGTGTGGCTATATATGTATGTGTAAGTGAATGCGTAATATACCATGTGTATGTGAATGTGTATAAGCGAATGCGTACATGTACATGAGTACATGTGTGTCTATGTGTATTTATAGAGATCCTACCAAGCTCGTTGAAGCCGCTGTAGCCGAGTTCCTGCCGACTGAGGCCCAGGTTTTCCAGGTCCATGCATGTGAAGCCCTGAGGACACTGGTAGCCCTCCCCATGGGGGGAACAGTGGGTGTCTGGGATGGCCAGGCTGTTCAATGTCACATTACTGACCACACAGAAAAACACATTGATCAAACAACTGGTATGTGGTGTATGGAATGAAAATCTAAAAACATGAAATACATTGTAATATGCAGAATAAAAAGAAAAATGCCAAGTTATAAGAGCGAAAACACACAGAACAGCACCGACGAGAGCTAACAATTAAGATAGAGGCTGTTTGTCTCAAGGTCAAATGAAAGTCACAGACTTTAAATTCTAATGACAATGGTACTTGTATTAATAACATCCCTGGATTTATGTAAGCTTTCAATGAGACTGGTGGGAACACACGCACACGATCATGACACACACGTGCAGATGTGCACACAAACAGTACACACACACTCATACTGTACACATACACATACAAACTGCCCTCTCCTCCCTCTGTCCCTGTCCCCATGTCTTTTAGCCACAGGTGTTATTCCAGGAGCTACTTGATTTCTCTAATGAAAATTAATGCCTTCAAATTGGCCGGCCAGACATTCATCCAAATTGTTTATTAAGGGGTACAGGATGAGAAGGGATAATTTATTGCAGTATCACAAAGGGCAATCACAGGCGTAGTGGTAATCCTGATACAGCTAATTATACTGGGCTGGATAGTAGCTAATACCTTGCCTTATCAAAGAAATCACCTTTCTTTATAACAAATGGATGATAAATGAAGCCCCAAATGAGAGGCGGAAGGTCTACTAATATCATGAAATGGATAATTTGCCAAGTCAAATGCAAAACCAAACATGTTTAAGATTAGGAATTAATCATGATTAGTTTGCCCGATCCGTTAGAAATTCGGGCTTCCTGAAGAGTTACATTATATGATGTGGAAAGCTGTGCAGTATTGGAAATGTTGGCTCCTGCCACAATCATATCACTCGTCTCCACACACTCACATCCCATTAAGCAGTGAGCTCAGCACATGAAGGTACATATGAAGGATTTCATTCCAACATGTTATATATCCATTTTTGGAAAAAACAGGTTTTGTCTAATGTTCATTGTCTAATATTTCAAAGATACAGGTGACTAGACCCTGTAATGTAGTAACTTCAATAATAACAAATAGTGAGTTTATTTTTATGCCAGCAATAATTGTATCACTTGTGTCATATGTTATTTTATTGTCAAGCGGTGAATCTCTCATTTTGGAACAAAACTGCTCATATTTAGAATTAACCACATAGACACAGACTACTCACTGACTCATAATGTAGCTCTGGAGAAAACCATGCAACTCAAATATCATCCTCCAGCTCAGTACATTTAATACACGCTGTATGCATGTGCAGGCGTTTTATTCATGGGGTTAAACAGTGGCAAGGTCAATTGCAGTAATCTTGACATATGGAATATGAGGAGAGACACCACTTAGTTCACAAATCCAAGAACCTTTTCATCCAATATAAATATCCATACCAGTCAAGCTGCCCCTGCTTTTTTACTCCCAATTTCAATCAAATTGCTTTTTTGTGAAAGGCTGGGTATCTGTGACTTTGTTCCAAGGGCATACGGCAGATACAGATTAGACATACCAGGCCTTGTGTGACATATTTCTAAAGGACCTCAGTAAAAGCACACATATATGGGGGATTTAGAGACAGGAGCACAGCAGCAAACAAATCACATGCACAGCAGCCACTCCACTTTTGGAGGGATGTTGTAGAGGGATGTCGGAGCTGTGGAATGAGAGAATGTCCTCTGCTATCTTTCCTGCTAGCAAGGGTCAATGTATGCAGTATCCCTAGGGTGCTGAGGCACTCGTCAGTGAGGGGAGATAGACGGATTGAGGACAGGCTGTTGAGCAGGAATGAGCTTTAACACAAAGCCCAGACAGTGTAGGAAATGTTAATTATTATGATTAGTGCTCACTCTCGCTGCAGCCCACAGCTCTAACCATGATGGCTGCTTCCCCCATTTCTTTTGTCTCCCTAAGGATTCCTGCTCTCCTCATCGCATTATCATCATCCGCATCAGAATGATAAACATGATAAACCTTTACACACGTCTGTACACATGCATACTTGAGGCATATGTCTCCAATGTAACCCATTCTGGGATACAGTGTGAGGCATTTCTACACTTTTAACATTAAGATACTGGTGATTTCTAGGTAATTATATTAGAGTTATAAAAATGCTATGAACAATACACAAGGTGGAATCAAGTCTGCAATACTATAAGATACTGTGACATGTATTGTGTGTGTGGTTCATTGCACAGACCTTCTAGCTCTGAGAATAAATGACATTTGCAGATAAAATTTGATAAACAGATGGAACAACAATATTTTTTAATGCCTGATCACCGGATGGTACAATGAAACCAGCTTATGGCAACTTATCTGCCACTTTATCAAATCATATTTCATGTTAATTGGGGGTAGCGCATGAATTGTACTCACTTAAAAGATAAAACAAATCGCTATAAAGCATGCTTTATGCATTACTTACACAGGTAGATTACTGTTTTCAGATGATGAACAAAAAGGAGCATTACCCTTTCTGTGTGTCATTGGTAACACAGTGATGGTTGAATGTTCCAAACATTTGAACACCCAGAATTCCATAGAGGAGGAGAAAGAAGAGCAGGAAGATAGACACACTCCAGATCTGTTCCCCTGATCGCCTGGAGAGGGAAAGGGAGTACAGGAAGGTATGTCTATGAGCCAGATTTTATATATTATTACATGTAAAAGTATCCATATATTGTGGCAATCGTATTTAAGAGCAATGCTCAGTAATGATATCATTATACTTGAGAATGTTGGTGATGCGGGAGCGAGGAAGCTCGAAACGGAAGTAGATCCTGAAGGCCCGGATCATGATGAGCGCTCTGGGGATTCTCAACATTCCCCACGGAGACATCTGATCCACAAGCTCTGCTATCTCAAACACCTAAGACAAAGAGAGAGAGAAGGATGATTAATAAGCAAAAGCCAGCTACTAAATCACCTACGGCAAACTGTAGGGATTAGCTGCTCAAAATGGTTAGGTAACAGAAGAAACGTAGATAATGATGCAATATACCTGCAGCACCAGGGATACCCAGATGAAAAACACCATGAATCCATCAAACATACACCAGCGATCTTTCACATAGGAGTTATCCCCCTGGGCAAAGAGAGAGAAAGAAGCACAGAGAGAGAGAGAGAGAGAGAGGTAAAAAGAAATAAGAGAGCGAGGGAGAATGAGGTAGCGCGCGAGAGAGAGAGAGAGAGAGAAAGAGAGCATGAAAGAGAGAAAATAAGAGAAGAGGAGGGAGAGATTTATGAATGCTACCATGATTCAAGGACATATTTTGATCATAACAAGCCAGTTGATATGTATCGACTCCAGCAAAATTACACCAATTATAGACGGAAAAAAAAAAAAAACAGCTTCCTGTGAAGACTAGTGCCTTGAGGCTTTAGAGGTCTGAAAAGGGTCCATGTCGATGTGTGCCTCCACCACACCCAAAATCTGAAAAAGTCGTGAGTTTATTTTTGTGTGAAAAAGAGATAGGAATACTGTAAGAAGATAATGGCAAAAAGATGGCCAAGGAAAAAATAATGTCAGAAAGACTGACCACAATTCCCAAACAGCCGCATGTGCATAATGATAAAAAATAATGATTAAACCACTGAAGCGGGAACACACTGAAATGCCATGGAAACAAACAGATATGGGCATACTTAATTACCACTTAGGGGGTCTGTTAGAAGCTCTTAAGGGGTCAGCCTTCCACTGGAGGAAATGCTGCAAGTACAAGGGTGCACTGACAGAACACTTTACCGATAAGGACCTTGTTTGATGGCACACTAACAAGCACAAAAGCATGTGATTAGTTTACAACGCTATAGGGAGTGTTTGTCTTGTACAGGCAATTACAAAAACTAGCTACTAAGTACAACTTCCATGTGTCAGTGAATAACGTTATAGACAAGGTAAATTGGTCACTGAAGAAATTCAAATGCAACTCAACTGGCGAACAACTCAACACAAACTATACATGGGACCATGTGTGTGTGTGCGAGCGTGTGTGGTCACTCATAGATGAGATGCAACTGTGAAACACGCATCGTTTGTCATGAATGATGGAGTCAGGTTGATGCTGATGTCTCCTTGAAGATGGATGTGGTCATTTATTTGGAAATACTGGGGTTAATCTATCCGAGAAAACTTTCCGATGACTATCGACTGGGGCACATGCCACTGATCATCAATTCATCAATACAATCGGTTCTCCTGATGTGAAATTTGACACGCTGTTGATTCTCATGTTGACAGAGTTGAATTTCACCACACATCCACATACCATAACAGAAAATGATCCTCCCTTTTACGCATGGACGATGAATGTGAAGAGGTTTTATCGACCCCCAAGAACTAAGGGAAATGTTGTTTAAATGACTCTGTTTTCCCATCTTGGAAACAGGGATTCTGTGTCGGCCTGATGCCTCCCTGTTTGTGTGTGCTTGTTATCTTTGATTTGTCAATTAAGCCGTCCACACGTTGCATGGCAGTAATTAAAGGCCTTTCATCTGCCAGTTTCCTGACACTTCTATAGGACATTATCCGTCGCCCTCTTATTCCAATTGTGTTGACTGATCAGAACAGCTCAATACAACAGGCTAGGTTGAGGGTGTGATTCAAATCTGAGGTGGTGCAAAAAATGATACACTTTTGACCATATAGTCTGAGATGATGGACAACAAACAACAATCTGTTAACCTCAGTGCTATGATGGAATTTTACTGTTTATGCTTGCTGTGCACTTTTACATGATGTGCCATTGTTAGTAGAAAGTCTGGGTAAAATCCATCATTTTAATCGCCGATTAATTCTGTGGGAAAAACAATCGCCATTCAATAAAACCTCTTGTGTCACTTTCTGGAGATATCCTTTATGTTTTCTATGTTATGTTTTACAAACAAAGAAACACAAGAAACAACTTTTTCACTCTTTTAGCCCAATAGAATGTGTGTTTAGATATATGTGGGTAATAAGTTTTGGCATTCGTTGTGTATGACCATTTAGGAAATTTGGGAAAACACTTAAACACTGTTAAAAAAAGAACTACTGGCAATGTACCTTGCATTCATGGGCACATTTTGTTTGGTGATGTATTTTCATTCCCATGGATAAGTGACCAAATGTAAAGATCGTCATGTCAAGATCTTTCCAGTGCAGCTACAATGGATTTGATCAAAAACAACAATGGTAAACATCAGGTTTTTGTGTCAGTTCTTCAGAATCAAGATCTAGACCATTTTGCACCAATACTCAACAATCATACAGGGAGAAATCCATTGCAGAAGGATATACTAATGTCTCTACATATTGCGTTCTCCAACTACACATATAAGCCGCAGCTGAATGGATCACGTTCAGGTACATTGGGGGCTGTTAAAAGGCCTGCTGGGAAATGTGGGAAATCACCAACTGAAGTATAAGTAGAAAAGGCAGGTTGAGGGAAAGTGGGTACACCAAAAAGGTAAATTACAAAACTTCATCACAACATCACAGATTGATATCAAACAGTGTAAGAGGATCTGAGGGTGGAATTTTCCTTTAATGATTCTGCTGATGTGCATCTTGGCATTCATCTCAGCAACAATTCACAAGGACTCAGTAACAATAGCTACCTTGATGATTCCTCTGATGTGCATCTTGGCGATCATCTCGGCAGTGTAGAGGAACATGAGCAGTGTGTCCAGCGTGAAAGTCACATACTGTAGTGGAGGATAATGCTCGAATGTCTTGGGCGTGTTCATACACACAGAGATGACACTGATGATGGCACAGGCCCGCAGCAGGGAGTGCACCCACTGAAGGAAGAGGGAAATAAGGGATGGAAGGGAAGTGGGACACGGGTTACTCAAATAATTTGATATATCTAGTATTGGCCACATATTCACACAATTTTTAACACACAATTACAGGGAAAATAGACAAACAGGCATGGCTTGTTTGAAAATATGACAGTAATTACAGTGCTGGCCTATATTCTGGTCAGCTAACTGAGCCACACACACAAGCACACTCACTGGTTTGTTGATCCAGAAAATGTCTGCGCTGTCAGTGAGGGTCTCGTCTGGCCCAAAGTCGGTCATGGGCTGGGCCTCGACCCGCGAGCTCTGTTTTCTCTTCAGCATGCTGGGGCTAGCCGTGCTATACAGAGAGTGGATCTGACAGAGAGAGGATTGTGGACCACACAGTGATCAAAGCTAACAGGGGAACAGGAGAATACTCTGGCTGCTTCCAAGTCTGAGCATTCCCAGTACCACTTTTGTAAAGACAATAGTATGAATTACAATCTAAACAACTGAGTTTTCTGTGTACGTAATGCAGCTCAGAGGAGAACCACTTAGCTTGACATATTGCCACATTAACAGTAACTGACTCTTTCTAAAAATGTCAGCGCAACAACTCTTGGATGTAAAAAAACATATGTGTACCAGTAAAATGTCATTCATTTGACAATATGATGGATAGGGTTAACACTAGATTTAGTATTAAACTAAAGTATATACTTTGTTGTGCATTCTGCACAATAAACTACCCGGACTTGAATTGCCAGCACAGAGGTACACTTTCAAATCAAACATGTGTTGCATTGTTGAATGGCCACCGTGATACACAACGTAGCACACATGGAACACAGGACGCGTGTATTGGAACAGCTTCAGTAACTTACCATGAAAAAATATCAAACAAGATCTTCACCATACTGAACGCCAAGATGCCAGTAGACTATACACTGTGCATGTATCTGTATTTGTGCATGCCCATGTTAGTGTGTGCATGTGTGTGCGTGTGTATGCATACAAGAGAGAAAAAGAAAAGTGTAAAGGCCGTTTCAACATAAGAACACAAGAAGAAATGACACCCTCAATGGAGACAAAGCGCACATACCAAAGGGAAAAGTAAAGCTGAAATTGCTCCAGCACTGCACATAACATGCGATCAGGCATATCCTGTAAATAACACACAACAGTTAGTCAACATCATGGCATATATGGTTTACAGTACACTACCAACATCTACAATACGCTCATAAAGACAGAATGCCCACCACGTCTCACATCAAGGCATATATGCGACACACTCTGTGAGTGAGTGACTGAGGTGTTGTGGAGGAGGATGCGCTAGAGGAGGACCGCGGGACTCACTGTGAGGCTCCTCATTGGTGCGTTCATCCCCAGGTCACAGAGGGGTGGAGAGACCAACCAGAGACAGAGAGACTAGAGAGGCAGGAGAGAGAAGGTCCTATAGGCCCGGAGGTCCTGGGGCAGAGGTCAGTGAACGGTAGCAGTCAAAAGAGCAGTGAAGAGGGGTGGAAAGAGACACATTGACAGGTACAGTGCAGTGCAGTACAGCTCTCTAACACAGATGGTATGAAGCAAGAGAGCACTAGCCTAATTTAACAACACTGAAGTAACCAGGCTAGATCACTCGCATGATAAAGGTAAAGAATAAATTCACATTGTAGATGCCCCTGCTCACCGTAGTACCACACTCATCAAATAATATACAAAATATTTTTGACGCAATTTTGCAAGTTCCTATCTATGAAAATAATATTTCAACTTCATTAGGAACAAGGAAATTATTTTATTTCCCAATACAATAAGGTGAAGTGAAGACATGCCAATCTGCTGGGACAATCTTGTTATTGTCTTTTCAATAATGCAATTCAGCATATTGTATTTTCTTGAAACAAGTGGAATATCCTGAACGCTCTACAATTCAAGTTGTTTCAAGAATTTTCAAGAAAATGTTTGAAACTTTGATTTTGAACACGTTTTAAAAGAAAAACATTTTAAATCTGAACACAAAAACAAAAACAGTTGAGGTGGGCATACAGAGAGAACAATGTAATGGCTTTGCCCTTCTTACATGCTTTTATGCTTTCACCAAGAGAATAAACTACTCACATACCCTAAGCCTATTTTCAATGTAATTGCTACACTTAGCATATGCTGGTAGAGAGTTGAGGAAGAGTGAAAACAAAATTACAGAGTCTAAGTGCTATAATGTGGGAGTAAGATGGCATAGACTGCAATTAGTTTCCCATTTGGAGAGAGGACATATTCCTCACTGGCAGGATGCAATCACTGGGCAGATTAATTGTTACTGTGAGTATTTGTTAGATTCAGCAAACTTTCCTTGTTGGAGTTTGTTTCACTCTTGAAGAGTGTACCCTGACAGTACCTTCCTAATTACAGCAAAAGTTTGATCGGAGATGTGGGCAGCAATTTTGTACAGTTCAATGATTTTCTAACGTACCTTAGAGTGGAATTCAATTTAAGAACTCATATATGTATTTTATTCCCCTGTCTTTAGATAGTGGAGGTCCACTTAAATATATGAAAATGAAGAAAGTTGTCCTAGTGCAGTGATGCACTAGAACAGCACTTGAGGAGGTAGGCATACTGTTGAGGAATAGGGCATATTGTGGCCATGATAAGCTCCACATTTTAATGATAATTTGGTTGAAAGATGAGTATAATCTTCATATATGCCCAGAGAAAGAGGTGGGTATATGCCTACTTTGCATTTGTGTATGGCGTTCAGTGGTATGCAACTATGCACATAAATCCAAGGTTGTTTAATCCAGACTATTGTCTAGATATAATGCTTTTATAAGGTGGAAATCTTGTCATTCAATTTGCAGCATTTCTTCAATTCCAAACATAGGCTAACTTGTGATTAAATAGGTTGTGGTAGTGCTGCTGACAAATTTCAGAGAGCCATTCTAATAACTTGTGGATTATCATTTAACTCAGCTCCACGTGTAAGCATTGCACCACATCTTCAAAAATCAAAATCAGTCTTAGAAAAGAGAAAGGAGAAACGAAGGAGCAAACATAGTGGAAAATATGGTCTTTAATTTTTTTGGCAATATTGAGAAAAAGTAGGCCTACACCTGGGACACTAGAAATTTAAAGGGCCCAAGGCTGGCCCACTATGGCCTTGTAGGCTACTGTTAGTCGAGTGACAAATGCCAAACGCATTTTGGGAAAATGGTTTGCTTCCCCTTGGGCTCACTTCAGTACAATGCACAACAAGCTGCTGTGGCATAGCCTAGTGGATTACACAACGCCTAAAACGGCATTGACACAACTAGATCTCAATCAGGAAATGCATGCCCATATTGAGATTAGAAACTGGACGAATGACATCGACGGAGCTAAGGTTACTATGGAAACGTACCAGAGCTAAGGTGCTACATTGAGCAGAAACAAGCAAAGACACAGCCCGGTTATGACAATATGGGCAAGCGTGGCTATAAACAAAGCTAATATGACGGTTTGCAACCACGCACTGTGATAATGCAGCGAAACCGAGACAAAATATGCGACAATATTTTATCAAGGCCTACTCATAAACCCGGCGCGTGAGGATTTCTCCACTTCCTGGAGGACACACAAGCAAGAGCAGAAGCAGGCATCTGGCGCATCCTTACGAGAATAGCACTGTCGAGTAAAACACCCGGTAAGTGCAGGATCGTATTTAGAAACATACCGGATCACTTACGCGATGTATGTTTCCCTTATCGGCTGTGTGTCGTCCTGTCCATGACATCAGCTGTTTTCCGGTGTGTTGTGATCGTGGGAGAATGCGGGAGCGCGCAGGCTGAAATCACATCAGCAGCACCAGCGGATGCAGCGGAGGCGCGCACCCGTCCCCATAGTAACCGTCGAAGGTCTCAAGCTGCTCCCTCTTACAGTCTGCCAAACAGTCTCAAACAGTTTCCCAAATGTTTTTATTTGGCTCAAGTATTCTCATTTGTTTAGGGCTGTAACCAGTGATGAATAAAAAGGTTGGTAAACAATGGTTTGCTTTTTTTTTTTCCAGAAAATAATGTTTGTACCTTTTCTATTAAAAGGCTTAAAGACCCTACCTTCATATATATTTGGCAATAACAAGTTATTTGCCTTGAGATTGCTGAATTACATTGAACAACATTATATATATATATATTTGTCTGTGATATTGATGTCAACCAACATGATAGGCATGGCATCATAGTGGTAGTCTCACTTCCTGTTATCCTATTATCATAAAGCTAGCATCATTATAACTAGGTTACTTGCAAATTTCCATTGACTACTTGGTTATTTGAATCCATCTATAGAATAGTATTTATGGACTAAAACATTTGAAAGTAGCTTATTTGTTTGTTCCAGTTTGCTAAGTAGGTGATCACCTCAGTTTGTAGGTGACTGACACAAAATAAAATGTCTAAATATCACAAGAAAATTTGGAAAATGTAAGTGCTCCAGGTTGCTTTTGCAATATTCACTGTCTATATTGTATTGAGCCACAGTGAAGGGGAACTCTTATGTCACAGCCCCTCAATGGACATTATACTCTCTGCTTACATATACACTTTCACTGTGGCAGTACAAACAATATAATAGCTATGTTATATTGCTATATTATCCATCACTATATTAGCCCTGGACAGTGAAATCACTGTTTATAGACAGGAACAACTCTCTCCCAAAGCTAGAGTATAGGGAACCCAGCCATTATGCCTGCACCTGAAATGGCGCCTTTGGCCATTATGTCCAAATTTACAAGCTAGCTCGTATTTACTGGTATTTGCCACACACATCGCAAAATAAGTCTGTAGGCTAAGTGCAGTGGCCTACAGATAAGTTGCCCTGACTAACTGTCAGTGAATGAGAGACTGACTCGTTGACAGTGTGTCTCAACCTTTACATCCAAATGTGCTTTACATTATACTAGTACTACCAGATGTCAGCCAGAATATGCATCCTTATTCCCAGAATATGATCTTGTGCATTGTTCATTCTCTGTTGTACATTGGTGTGACATCATAGATTGCGGGGTGGGACAGGTTTGTCTCTCATTTATCATTAACAACATTAAAAGTGACAGAAAAACACTGACATAGATAGATCATCTGTAGAAGGAACAAGAAGTGAAATTTGAACAAATAAAGAGCAGTCTGCTTCTAATTATGTCTCCAACTGGTGACTAAACTTTTTGTTTTGGCAGGTTTCCCCTCTCCAGCTCCTGCCCAGGACTCTGTCTGAGAGTCAAGACTAATCAAAGGCACTTGTATGGAGAGGACTGTTGGCCTCTGAAGGGTTTGAGCCAGTTCAGGCCAGCCCGCTGCTCCTTTTCTCCTTCCCTCCTTCTCCGGCTTTCTTTCCCACTCACTCTCTCTCCCTGTCTGTTTAGGGAGAAAAAAATTGGAAAATTCCTTCAAGCTACTTTATTTCAGGTTTTTGTGGGATTTAAACATGCACACTGAGGCTTTGGTGCAGTCCATGTTAGCGCCATTGCTTCTGATTCTACTCTATACGGTCGAGGACACTTTGTTACAATCGGTGAGGTGAGTTTCCACATTGCTTTGTGTTTTTCTTGTTTATTTTGGGGGTGGTTCAGAGAGTGAGAAGGAAGAGAGCGGTGCAGAGTTTTGCTGACAGAGAAAACTTTTGGTGAGTAAAAAGTGGGAAAATCGAGGCGTGCCTTTAGTTTGCATTTTGCTGTAGAGTTTCTCCATGCTGCTTTGTCTGCAAGCTGTCACAATACTGCATGCCAAGGCATAGCGTGAAAGATTTGCCTGTCCATTTCTATTAATGCAATATGGTAAATAGCACACTTTAAAGATATGAAGATTTTCATCTACTGCTACTTAGACACCACACAGCTGAATAAACAACTAGTGTATGTAATGTTGTGTGTATTGCTGAAGATTTCTGTAATACTGGACCATATCCACAATACTTTTGCAAATGTATAGAAGCATGATCAGAATGAAGTATGGAAATTTACCAAATAATATTTTGAACTAAGAAGTCAATAGTTGGAGTACAACAGCTGGAATATGCATGTGGAAGCTTCTTTTCTCTTTGCCTTGGCCTTTTAGAAGAGCCCCAAGCCAGCAGGACTGTAAATGTTGCCATATGATGCAGGGTATATAAATGTGACTCAGCTGCGGAGGGGGTGTTGACTCAAAGCAGGTGCACCATGCTGGAGTAGTGGCTGTATTGTGTGCGTTTGCCTTGTACTCTAGTGTTTATTGGACAATAGTGGCAAATTCACACATGCTGTGCCATTAAAGGAGCAGCTTCTGAGAAGCCAGGTGATTACAGTGTTTTCCTCTGTTTCCAGATGCAGATGTAAACAGTTTCTACCTTGTTTGTCTGCTAATTATATCTTCAAAACAGAAAAAGATTAGGCGTTAAATGAACTCCCAGAGAAGTGCGGAACACATAATGATGTTATCTTATTGGGAGTGACAGGAACACTTGATCCTTGGAAATGTGTCTACTATTCCCAAACAGGAAAGCCAGCCTGTAGCAGGAGAGGGCAGGAATAGAAAGGAATGTCAGAAAGCGACCAAATGAAACAAATCTCACTGAGAGAACGCTTGGAGTAAAAGCAAAGCTCAGGAACAGCTGTTGGGGTGTGCTTAAAGAAAGGTGGAGTCGATTGTTTGCTGTTTGATTTATTACATGATCCTT
Source organism: Gephyroberyx darwinii (assembly GCA_900660455.1). Classification (NCBI taxonomy): domain Eukaryota; kingdom Metazoa; phylum Chordata; class Actinopteri; order Trachichthyiformes; family Trachichthyidae; genus Gephyroberyx; species Gephyroberyx darwinii. Next base: position 22,844 of record CABFOQ010025916.1, on the reverse strand, counting down.
TACACGCAGTTTTGCTGTGACCCTAAACCGTTTGTTTTTCTTGATGTAGACCCATACAGAACAACATTTTCTAGCTGTGCTCTAACGGGTCCAGAGGTTTTTCTTTGTTTTTTTCCCATAACAAATGACTGAAAATAACAACAATGCAAATCCTCATCAGACTACTATATACCCATCGTCTCCAGAGCCCTAACACTATACCATTTTCTGCTGTGTTATGCACCAGTGAGCAGTTCTCATATACTTGATCAAGGCTTAATAAAGGGGATTTTAGGGAAAACACTTTCTACTTTGACTTTCTACTTTATAACCTTTAACAGGAATCTGTGTGTTTAGGTACTATAAGACAATATGATTTATTTGTTTTATTTTTCTAGCTTCTTCTCTAAACATGAATGTTGAAATATGAGAGTGCTTCCTTTCCTCCATTTTAAGACTCTTTTCCTTCTTGGTTTTTTTTGCAGTGAAATACCAACAAATTGGGTTATCCATTATGGAAAGGAAGCTAAAATAAGAGCTCACACTATGCTCAAAATAGTATGTGAATGAATGGTGAGATAAATTACCTATACTGTGAGAGAATTCATAAATTTCTGAGATTATCCTCCAAAGCTGAACTTTTCACATAAAAGCTTTACAGACGATGATAAAGTGACGGAGGATAGATGAGAAGCGAAGAAGACAGAGCGAGAGGGAACAGAAAGAAAGTCTGGTAATAATTATAGCAGTTAAACTCAACTCCCTATCACTTTGCACCTAGACTCTATGAGAGGAATTTTTACAGGAAATAAAAACAGAGACCGAGGGAATGGGATACATAAGGGACTCCTGACTATGTATTTTAAGACTGGGGAACTGCAGGTACCATGCATGCAGATAGACCATGTCCTTTTTGTCGTTGTTCTGTATGGCTAAATTATTACTCATAGTCTTAAATTATTCTTTGTTAGCCTATGAAACCTTTTATTTAACAATTTCCCTCTCTCTTCATCTAGAAAGGTTCCAATCTTGCAGTGGAAACACAAACTTGTTGTACAAATGCCTTGCAATATGTCATGCGTAGAGCTGTATGGCATATCTGAGCTAGATCATTTGCTTTGAAAAATCAAACAGACACAGATGGCAATGCACTTGACCCTTGAACACAGGGGTTTTCCGAGTCTGCGCAATGATTG